>NJDC01016748.1:32875-46177 GCA_002245475.1 Calephelis virginiensis
GTTCGCCGGATCAGCTAGTACTGAAATAAATCCTTGAGTAACAAAAAGTAATACCAATTTAAAAAGTTTAGACATTGGTGCAAATATTTCATGCTCAATTCATGGCAAAAAATAAATTAGTACACAATATTAAACAACACATGAACATAAACATTTTTCCGTGGAAGAGAGATAAAAGTGATAAAAGTAACTACGTTAATAAAAACCGACTTTAAAAGTAAAAAATAATCAAATTTAATGTTAATTATATACCACCCACTATTTATATGTATTATTTACTAATAGCTTTGAAATCGAATTTTATTACAGTAGTTATTTTTATTTAATACTTTTTAGTTTATAACTGATATGATTTAATTTAATAACAATTGAAATAATGAATAAAACAAAAGAAGTATAACTTCAAAAATGAACATCAGAATAGGTGAAAGTAGATAGAAATGCTGATAAAATAAAATCTAATCTAACTTGAACCAATTTTTTATGGGACCAATTCGAAAGTGTTCCTCATCAAAAAAGACGGGTTGCACTACGGAAGTGCCGACAGAAGTGTAAACTTTAATATTAACGTTATGCATTATTGACATTTTAGAATGGTTAGGGACATCGACCATACATCCCAATAGACGCCTATTCTTTATAATTTTGCTTCAAAACAATTCTGGCAAATAGCTGAGGTGCGGGGAAGCGAGGAACTGCTTTCGTATTGGCCCTTGCAATGACAACACGTCATATTCAAAAATAGATGTGTAAGATTAGGGATGAGACATATTTAATACGAACAATATATTTTATCGATATGCCTTTTATTTTGTGAAGTACGACATTGTAACGGATTATATTGCATTTTGTTATTGCACATCCCATCGCAGATATGCAACTCAACATCTCAAGGTCACACATTTTTGCGATTGAGAGTAATATCCGGGGAGTATTGGCGCCATCGAGAGAAAAGATGCTCGAAGTTTTTTCATAATTATTGAATTTCGTGTTGATATTGAGTGAAATTAGTCAATTTTGGTGGCATTTTGTACAATTTTGTTCAGTGAAAGTGCACAAATGAAATAATCATGATGAAATTAGCGTATCGTATATTTCCTCGTTGCCGCCAAATCTCATTACATGAGCTTGAGTAAACAGGTCACCGCTTTACCCAAGAGCCTGACATGACTTCCTGACGACTTATGACTGATGACTAATTGAAATGAATTGAAATTGATATAAAATTTGATGCAAATTTCTACTTGACAAATGGCTAAATACTAACGTGAAGGCCAAAACCTAAAGAAAGAAAAAGAAGAGTAATATCCGTACTTGAATATATTAGGTCCTCACATCTGAAATTGGCGTTTTGTAGGGAAGGAACATAAGTCGAATATTTTTAATGTGATATTTTTATTTAATCAAAGTGTGAACCATTGTTACCTAGGCACATTTGCCATCTCATAGGTAATTCATTGATCCCTCTACTTAAAACCATTCGAACGGGAATCAATAAAATTTTTGGACGTGGTTTGGATTGCACCACCGAAATTGAATTTTTCGAAAAAAAAATATTCTGTTGAAGTTAGGTTCAGGTGCATGTTTTTTACATTCCAATTAACGCTCTTCTAATTGAGAAGCCGTCTGTTGTGCAGTATGTGGTCTAGCATTGTCATGAAGCAGCAGTGGTGTAAAGTGTATAAAACAATCTTTTGTAAAATGTTAAGATTTAATTCACTGTATTTGGAATTTGAAAACCAATTCTCTCGTCTGGTTTCTTAAAACCAATTTAGAAATTTTGATTTTATGATCTTGTGATATAAAAGACATACTTATCAAATATAAACTACAAAATATCGTTGAAATACTGTAAACAAATTAGTTTTTTAATTGTCCCAGCCCTTTGAAAGTTTTACGACATACTGACCCTAACATAGCCTATCGGAACCAGTCTAGAATTTACATCACCCAGATAACCACCTAATGCACTTAAAAGAGTTCAATATAATCGGCTCAACTATTTATGAGTTATTCAATGACAAATAACAGCGTAGCAGAAGTTCAGTTTTCGATCGTATTGGTCCAGGTCCGCTGACAAAAATAGATCACCTGCCCCTCTGCCAGACACCAAGTAGAGGCGATCACAGGTAAAACAGGTATTGTCAACAAGATCACTGGTGATACAGTGGTGTGCAGCAACTTCACTGGATAGTTATCCACCGCTTTACCCATTGCGGCCGCTATAATGACAGTGTCACATTCCGATTCGGAGGGTAGGGAAGCCAGTAGATTTGCACAATAGGCCTGACATTCCGACCATAGGACAGCAATGCACCTGTGACATCAATGGTGTCTATAGGCCATGATTATCTGTTACCATTAAGAGAGCTGTGTGCTTGTTCGCCGACTTCTCACATAAAAAAGAGTAACTATCCAGAGGCCAACTCAAAAGTACACAGAGTAAGAAGTTTTTTTATTGTTTCTGTCAGTGCTTAAATTTATCTATAAAATACATAAATACCTACATACAATACCGGTATCCTATTCGAAATAAATTAATAAAAATATCGATAAAATAGATTTGCACATTAGTCCATCACTAGCTGTATGCAAACGAAAGTGATAGCTTGAAAATCACATGTGTAAGAAAGGGATAGAAACCCGCATCTAACAATGACTGACCAGTATATGATGAACTCCGAAAAACATCAAATAATTCAACATTTTATTATGAATGTTATTATTTTTAATTAACCTACGGAAAGTTGTACCCTCTTTTCGGTGATTTGAAGTGCGGCTGCTTTACCGTACCTATCATTTAATTAAACAACAGTCATTTTACATCTATTTTTTTATTTTTTATACAATAACGCGACAATGTTTACAGGTCACAAACCTGGTCGATACTGTTCATATCTTTTTAAGTAATAAGCTACATTAGAACAATTACACTTATGTGTTGACAGAACCGTATTGCCTTATATGCGGCATCTATTGGGATGTCTGGTCGATGGTTAGGGAATAATTTTGTACGAATTACTTTAATTATCAGTATAAAAGTACTCGCTAAATCTCTAAGGTAAGACTACGTGACGGATAGGAGCGTCGTCATATTATCTGTATAACTAACATTGCTCGTCTACACATTAAGCTTATTTTCAAGATGGAACAAATAAAGCAATGTCTGTTGATATTATACGTATCTGCTATCACCTTGTCTTGTGAGAATGTAAATGTAAGTATATTGCGGCGTATTATCTATTGCAAATCCTATACTCATCGGAAATATCTAAGCAATACAAAAACAGCAATGAATCTACCTAATATTTTAGATCTCGCGCCGTCTTAATTCGCGCATGCGCCCTGCTCCGTCTTACGATCTGACGCGAGTTTAGAAGTTTTTACCAATTCCAAAAAAGTGCGCAACGCCGCTAAAGAAGATTAGACTTCAAAAAAAAAAGAACTACGTAAATCGGTTCAGAAACCTCGAAGAAATCGGTGGACATACATAAAAAATATACCAGCCGAATTAAGAACGTTTTTTTGCAGTATGTTAAAAATATGAATTGGGCTATAATTCTTTGACACGAAGTCCAATTCATTCAATATTCGTTTTTGATTTCTAGTATTTGCTTTACAGTTGTCACGTAATGTCTTCCGAGTCATAAGTTTTGTAATTTAGAAATTACAGACATAACAACTTTCAGTGCCTATAAATTGAACAAATAACATGAAACCCGAAACGTAGAGAAACCTTTGAACATACAGGCTGCCTTACGTAATATAGTACATGTACATATATTTACGCCAAGTTTTAAATACCAAGTAAACGAAGTTCGCCAAGTCGGCTAGTTTACAGTACAGATGCACTAATGTACCCAAGAAATCTATATAATATATACTATCTACTATTTCATTACAAAATCTTTTTGTCAGTACTATCCCGGATATTTACACGTACCATTTTTACGAATTTCAATATATTTTATTTATTGAAATGCATTTGATTATTTGAAAATGGTTTCCTACAAATCGAATCCACGAAGCTATAACCTGTCGGGAGGCAAGCACGTGTCTGCCGTGAAAATTCCGCGTCGCTTGATGGAGACCTCCAACAATGTATTTTACAGTCAATCGCAGCAGATACATTAAATTGCTGTCACAATTTTGCTATTCCAGGAGGAATCTCCCAAAATCAAACTATAATAGGTATGGTGGATTTGCTTGCAAGCATATATAATGGAAGTAATCTACGATTCGAAGAGCACCTAAGACGATTAAGTAACTTGCTTACGAGTCTTATCAACTGAAACTTATGTAAAATTTATATTTAATTTTAAGTTTTCTAAAATTTTGTAAGTAGTCCGCTACAGTTAAATAGTTTCAGGAGCTTTTATTTACCTTGCACTGTATGCTTGTTCGGGAGAAATCTTGCAATTCAACTTTTTGATCATTCTTCGTTTAATATTGCACTAAGTTTTGCATGATTTAGTCCAGTCATTTTAGTGAAAAAGAGTTATATTCTCGGTAAGTTAGACATCCGATTAAAAACTAGTATCAACCTTTATTTTAGCATCCTAAAATTTGTCTCAAAACCTATATAGTATATATACCATAGTTATTATACGTAACTATGGCCAAAATAAAAAAAAAAAAAACAAAAATATCACTTTATGTACGTGCCCACTTCAATTCATTACATAACAAGTAATTAGCATAATTTAAAATAATTGTACATGAAAGCAGAAGCGCTACCTGCAATAAAATAAACAGTTATATTGTAGGTACAGCATCTTCGTCTCGATAATGAGTTTTTTTAAATACATAAGAAAAGGCAAACGAGCAAGTAGGTCACCTGCTGGAAAGCGATCACCGCTGTTCACGGACTTCCGCAACACCAGGAGTATCATAGATGCGTTGTCAACCTTTAAAGAATGAAAGTTGTTTTTGAAGGTTCTTAAGTCACATTCATTTGGAAATACCGCCCTTGATAACTGATTCCACAAATATGTTGTGAAGGGTAAAAATGTCTTCGGAATAGCACAGTTGTAAATAGCCAGGCATCAAGATGACAGGCATGCTAATCTAAACTATGACGCCATGTCCGATTCGAAACTCATCGACAGGAATCCAACCTAACAACTCCTCAGAGCGATCCCACAATAGGTGTGGTAAAAAACACTGAGTGACCCAAAACTTCTACGCAACGCCAAAGAATCAAGCCGATTAGTAATTGGCCGGTCATTGAAAATTCGAGGCGCTATACGTTGGATGCGGTCAAAAACAAGGAGCTGGTACTGGGGGGCTACTGCCCCGATTTAGGAACAGTACTCCATGTGAGGCCGAAGTAAAATTTGTAAGCAATGTATCGGCTTGAAATACTTTTTCGTTTTACTAAGCATTTTCAGCATCAAGTTTTTTTGAGGCTCTTTTAGCCTTCTGCTTTGGATGACCACGAAATTGAAAGTCACTTGAAATGTCAATGCCGAGTATACCAAAGCAGGCTGTGGCAGTTAGGAAAATGCCCTGTAATCGAAAAAATGCAAATAAGGGAGTCAAAACTTGTGTCTTTCTCCGCCTCGTTGGTCGAGTGGCTAGCGTACACGCCTAACCACACCGATCATCCGCGAGGCTCGGGCCGACGGGGGCAGACATTTGTGTGACGAACATTTAGATGTCTGCATTTCCGGGTCTACACTTTAATCGCAATTTCAATCAAGATCGGAAATTCGAATCGGATTTGTGTCATTCTTTATTTGATTGTTTCAGTACTTGTCATTTATAGTTTTAGTATTCAGTATTTATTTATTTGTTCAGTATTATGTTCACAAAATATTTGCAAATTGTTAACATTTAGTTGCAATAAAATAACGACTCCCATAAAAATATTAAACAGTAAAGTAAAATATCTTTACGCCCATATCCCCGTAGGGGTTGGCAGAGGCACAAAGAAAACACTAAGTCCCACGATGTGATAGGTGGTAAGCCTATCGCCAACCGAGCACATTTCCGATCCCTACCAATTTTTTTTGTTGCCCGGCCCGGGATTCGAACTCGAGACCTCATGCAGTCAAGTCCAACAACTGAACCGCTAGACCACAGAAGCGATAAAATTCAGAAAATAAGTTTCAAAAAAAGTTTCGGCTAAACTGCTGGACTGATTTCAATTTTAAAGCAAACTTTTTCTTCAAAAACTAAACCTCATAGAATTAAAGTGGGGGATGACATTTTGTATGAGAATCGTAACTGTTCTACGCTGACGAAGTCACGAGTCAATATTTGGGATACTCTTATTGTGTTATCTGTATATTTTAATGAGATTTTATTTAAAACGAAATAATTTCCATTGATTGAATGCTACTCGTAGCTACAATTCGGAAGCGCGAAACTTTACAGTTTTAACCAAATTATGACTTTTCTAAACATTTTAGTTGTAATGATAAGTAAATAATGAACAGATACAGTTTATGTCTATGCATTTTTAATAATGACAATATACATATTTTTATTTTAGCACTTGCCCTGTGCTTGGGTTAAATTTCTATACATTTTAAAGAAAGAAAAAATTTCGCCCCATACAGGATTTGAACCTGTAACCTTTCGTCTCAAGCCGACGAATGCTCTAACCAATTTAGCTACTGAGCTCGGCTTGAGACGAAAGGTTACAGGTTCAAATCCTGTCTGGGGCGAAATTTTTTTTTTCTTTAAAATTTATAGACAATACGAGTATACAATCGTAAAAATCGGTGCTACTTTTATGGGAGTTTACACAATAGGGCATAAACTATGAGCTCCTCCGGGATAGAAAAAGCTTGAATATTCCTCTAAAAGTGGAAGGAAAAAATTGGCCAACACTAACATCCGTACGCTTTGCCTGTTACATTTTTTAGACACAAACAATGCAGCGTGAACCGTTTGCACCCACGAAAAAGGTTTTCTATGTTTTGCTTTAAAAACTCTGTTTCAGTTTACTATCGACTAGTTACTTACAAAAGTGTAATCTTAAAAGTTTATACAATTTTTCCTGACTAATAATTGCGTCACAGTTAACATTACAGAAAACATTACAGAAAACATTACAGAAAACATTACAGAAAACATTACAGAAAACATTACAGAAAACATTACAGAAAACATTACAGAAAACATTACAGAAAAAGGTAGCATTACAGAAAACTCACTTTATCCACTGACTCCCCACTCTATATTCACTACCACGTCATTTAGGTAAACATAAAATATATATTTTTGAGTACAGTATGACCTCAGATCACAGAAATGGGAATATATGGCAAGAAGATGTAAAACTTAAAAGACCAAACAAGTCTCATACAGTTTTGATTTTTATTATAGAAGAGGAGGCAAACGAGCAAAGCACCTGATGGAAAGTGATCACCTCCGCCCACGGACATCCGCAACACCAGGAGTATCACAGATGCGTTGCCGACCTAACGTGATACGTGACGATAGAAATGGTGGGCAACTTGGCCTGAGGGCTCTCGCTAGTAATATTTTATTGTTTCTTTATCTTGATAAATATCAAGTTATATCATGATAAGTAAAAGTGCAAAAATCCAATTCAATCATTTTTCTACCATCGCAATCTGAAAATTATTTTTTAATAATTCCGAGATGGGATGGATGGGATCTCCCATATAAATTGAATCAACATCAACAACTACGACCACTACGGTGGTCATAATGGCGTCTACGATTTGTATGAAAATGGTAACCAACCTTTTTAAAGCACAATAGTCGAAGTTACGTATTGCCCGAGTAATCGCTTTACAAACCTAAGAAACACAGTCGGACTAATAACCTCTTTCTCCTCCATGTTTATTTTATTCTTCTCCTTTTTTGGAGTGGAAATACCCGACAATAGGAATTTCAATTTGAAAGTTACACATTTCACTCTGTTTTATCGAATTTACACGTCACAAAAATCCAATCGGAGCTCGTGAACGAGAAATGTCACTGCAATAGGACTTCATAACACAAGTGGAACGTGGCCCGGCAATATGCTGACGGCGCCACTGTACGAAGCACTCCAAACTCGATTTCCACGCGAAATAAGTAGTCCCGCTAGGAAACGCGCTGGATCTTTCTTTGTTTCTGTTTCTTAGTTCTGTAATTTCAGTTTGTCATTTATGTGAAAAATTGTGTGCAAATTTAAAAAAAAAATCCAAGTAATGATAAAACACAACCAATATTTTTTAGGTCCTTACTCAGTATTACTTAGTTTTTTTTATGACATTGGAAGGCAAACCAGCAGATGAATTTCCTGACGGCAAGAAATTCTCGCCGCCTAGAGACACCAAAGGTGGTAATGGTGCGTGCCAACCTGAGGCTGGGGTGTTAGGCCTCGTGCAAAAGTAAGTTTACCAGTTACGTTACCCTTCAAACAGGAACACGTCATGAAGTTATGGCGGCAGGAATAGGTAAGGCGGTGGTACCAATCCGGGTGAGTTGCTTCGAAATCCTACCGCCTAGTCAGATGTCACGGTGTTAGTGACGTTAAGCCTATGCTCGCCTTTTACGAGCTGCCCGGCCGAAAGGCAGATGGTCTATTCTGCAAAAGAGCCCGGACCAGCACAGTTAGTATAAAATTTAAGCACTAATGTAAAAAATTTAGCTAATAACAAAGAAGAAATTGTTAATTAAAATAGAACATAACCATACGCGAAATAAAAATAATAATTATTTTTATTATTAATTCAGAATTTAAAATTGTAATATTTTTACAGTATTTCTTATTTTTATTTTGTAAAGTAAGTAAATTCTTTTATTTGTGTTTTTAATGTGATTTTTATTTAAAAAAGGACGATATTTTACTTTTTTTTATAATTAGAAGGGGAGATATAATGCCGATACAGCCATTTCCTACGTTGGTTATAATGATAATATATAACATGTAACTAAGGACTCATTAAAGCAGTCATTTGCGAACATTATTGTGTTTTACTTGTCTCCGATATGGCATCACAGCTGAAAGGTAGTTGTTTAATTTTTATTTGCAATTATAAGACAAGTATCATCAGCAAATTGATAATACATGTTTAGAAAAAGTGGTTGCCTCGACTTAACGGTGTATGGACTCAATGGCTCAATCAATGGCAATTTTCTAATGTAATAGATTAAAATCTTCATGGTGAAATATATTTTTTTGATATTGGAAGGCACAAAAGCAGACGGATTTCCTGATAGTAAGAAATTCACGCCGCCTAGAGACACCAAAGGTGGTAATGGTGCGTTGCGAACCTGAGGCCGGGATGTTAGGCCTCGAGCAAAAGTAAGTTTACCGGCTACCATACCCTCCGAACCGAAACACGTTATTACGTTATGGTTAGTGAAAAATGTAAAACAATCATAAAATCAGTATTCAAAGACAGCGATGAATAATATGCGAAATACTTTGTCCCAGTTTACAAAGCCTTGTGTGCTTTTTCCATTTATTCACTAAGAGATTAAAATAAAAATACTTAAATATGTACGTGGTTCAATGGACAAAGGACTTTTTTCATTAAATAGTGTTTGTGGTTTTGTCCACGCTGCGAACATTCGGTAGGTACATTTCAGCCGCCTTTTTTACAGCAGCACAATTGTTTGTCATGTTTCCGGACGCTTTATTTATGGCTATGCGCTATAGTCTGACCATTTCAATACTGGCGGAAACGATTTCTACGTAAATAAGGGGAAAACGACACCGCTCACGGACAAAATTGATATCAGAACGCGTCCTGAATACTCGAAATGAAGAATACTCGTATATTGGGACTTGTATAAATATTTTTTGTTGTAAAAGAATAAATCCATGTCCATGAATTATAGTTAAGTAACGGAAGCAATATTTCTCGTTTATTTTGAACGTTTCTTTTACATAAGTTTTATTTGATTCCTCTTGGTGACACTTTTCCTGGAGTGGGTTCTTTCTAGTCTACGGTGTAGTAAATGCATACATAATATTATCTAATAACAAAAGTGTTTAAGAGTGAAATATGAAAAAAAAGGTAGGGGCATGCGACAAAAAAGGGCAACATATCTTACCCAAGTTCAAAAAAAAGCTATTTGGTTCTCAATTCGTTCAGTACACTTTTTTGTTTATGTATGTATGTACACCGATTTCTCCGAGGTTTCTGAATCGATTTACGTAATTCTATTTTTTTTTTGTTTGATGCAGAATATTTTCGTATTGGTCCTATACAAATTTGATTCAGGTAGGCCATTAGTTTATGAGAATTTTTTTATCTACTTTCACCTATCCCGATGTCAATTTTTATTCAATTCAATAATATCAACAATAAACTAAAAAGTATTTATTAAAAATAACTAAGCCTTAAACTAATAATTATATTTTAAGTATGTATTAAATTGGCTTGATACGGACTTCAAACCTATTAGTAAATGGCACATATAAATAAGAAGTAGTATATAATTATTATTAAATCTTCATTATTTTTCACTTTTTAGTTTTGAAGTCGGTTTTTTACAAAGTAGTTATTTTTATTAACGTTTTTGATTGTTTGTCTGTCTGTGTCATGACCACAATTAACATTTAATTTAACCCGAATGTACTGAACCGATCATAATAACATTTGGCTGGTAGGTAGGTACTCCATGTTCCGAGAAAGATTTCAAAATACGTTTTGTCCCATTCTCTACAGGGGTACGCGTGGGAGAGGGGTATAATCATAGAAACATTCTATTTACTCTATTTTAACCATAGTGCGGTGAAGTTGCAAAAACCTCGCGGTTAGCAACATATTAGCCATTTCAGTTCTACACTAAATTTAGGTATATATTGATGGAATCGGCACATAACTAAGAAACACATCTTTGTGTCTTTTTAACAAATGTTAGTATTACTTTTGCCAAAAGAAATGACGATACTATTGCTTATGCTAATTTTTGAATAAATTTTAAGTGACATTTTGACAGTCCTCATAATATGTGCCATCGACGCCATTTATTAGTTTCATAGTTAATAGTACATAACTTTTCAAAACCACAGTTAAGGTTTAGACATTTATTTATTTAAATAAATACCACATTTTTAAGTGATAAATTATTCTCACTGAAAGTTAATTTTAGTTTTGTAATATGACTGCGTGTTATAACTTGCAACGTAGATCTCAAAAAGTCAAAATTGAAACTTTGCTCTCACAGGTATGTCGCAAATTTCTTTTATCAGTTATGCTAATTTTAAAGAAATATCCTTTCGAAGTCTTTGATTGTATGTTCATATTGTTCCATGAAATACATACCAATATTTAGCGATTTCTTTGTAAATATGTACCATATTTATTTTCATATCAAATACGGCTAGTAATGTAGTTTTACATTTGTCGATATTTATTTTAATTTTATCTCCAGAAAATATTATTTGAGAAATCGATAGATAACATTTACATTGAAAATATCAATCAACGTCAATCGTTGTAGGAATTTGTTCAAGTGCTCACTTTACTCCAAACAAAGTAACTTTATTACACTGCTTGACGTGGCCAGTTTGCAAAATGCATGCAGGTAAAGATAAATAAAAATATTATTATAATAGAATTTCATTCCGAATCTGTTTGTTTTCTGCAATATTTTAGTAAAACAAAGCGTACTATTAAGCATGTTAATCGTTTTATTGGGCATGTATGTATACGTACATTTAAGTATGTTATTTCTCTTTTTACAATTACCAGGTACTATATCTTTATCTGTTAAAACTTTTTTTGGAGTATTACAAGTGAATGGCTCACCCGATAATAAGAAAAAACTGTGGCATATAATATACATCCTACATTTCAATGGTGCGTCATTGTCCTGTATTTGTCGTTTAGGTCTAAAGTGACATATTTTTTTTACTGTTGTAATTATTGTTTAGTCATTGCAAGTTAATTCACATAGCTGATATTTTCAGTTTCTTTTATTATTTGCAGTTTATTTGTATTGGTATCGCAAATAATATTTTATTTTCCAGGTGGAAGCATATGAAGTCTTCAAGTGATATATTTATCACTTCACTTTCACATTAAATCACTTTCACTAAAAATAGTTTAAAAAAAGGTACCTATTTGAGATACTGTTAGTTAAGATATAGTTCAAACAAATTGTTTTGCAGTTAAGTTTGCATACTTATATCTTAAGTATATATAGTAAGTAACTTAGAATTAAAGAAAATAACAGTTGCTCGGAAGGTTTTTTGCTTTAGTTAACGGACTTAATGTGAAGTTAAAGATATTTTACAAACTGTCCTGTATTTTTTATAATTAAAAGCTTTATAAACACTCTGTATTAAGATATCAACTAACATCGAGAATGTTAATAAACATTTGAACACACCAGGTTATTTTACTTATGCATATATATTTTCAAGGTTATATATAATCATAAAAGGCTGATAACTTTCCCGTTACGGTTACGTCGTTTTAAAATCGAAAAAGAAGTACAAAGAAAGCGATAGGACTACTATAATTGTATTTTTATTTTAGCACTTGCCCTGTGCTTGGGATAAATTTTTATAAATTTTAAAGAAAGAAAAAAAAAATATATATATATATATCTAAATTTTACTATAATTGTGTTAAGGTTTGTGTATTTGGTACTTGATTACGTTCAAGCAACAAGCGTTAAGAGCAATAACTTCATGTAACGTAATACAAAAGGTGCGTACCGGCAAAATTTATTTGTTTATAGTACTGTATTGTTGCAAACCCTTTCGACTGACAATAAAAATACACATAGTTGATGACTTATAATATGAATCGACAAGGTACATTTTTTTCCAGACAACTAACATCATTTTAAACGACTGTAGTATTTTTAGGTATACGCTACAGTGCTACGAATAAAGAAAGTGTAATGTCGCAATGTATGATTTGCTTGACCATAATGCGTTGATAGTGGTAGTACTGAATATTGCTTAGCCGTAAACAATATCGTCACTATAATTAAGACAAAAGAAACACTGAAGCATAGTTTCTAGTATACAGCCAAACATTAATATATCGAAGGCTTTAATAGATTAGATAAAATAGATTGATATTCTAGAATAATCCTGAAAAAAAAAAAATGTTCAATGACCTCTCGATAAACCTATCTGTAATGTAATATCAGCTCTAAAGCTCTATTTTTTTTAGAAATAATCTTCAATGTTTGTCTCGATGAAAATCAACGGAGCAAGGCTAAAGGAAGTTTAGGCTTGGGACACCTAGTAGCTCTATGTTTCCAAGAAACGTGGGACAACATCGGAACCAAGTTATCAATCAGATTCATAAGAGGCAGTGGGAGTGCATGTAGCAAGACTTAAAGCGGCGTGAATCAAGAGCCTGG
>NJDC01016774.1:0-13951 GCA_002245475.1 Calephelis virginiensis
CTAACCCGCTCTGCGGTACTTTTTCGGACCAGAATGCAGTCCAATGGACTGGCAGGGATCGCGACGTGCAGGTTTCTGGCCAATGACCCCAATAAATTTTAAACAAAATAAAAATTGTACCTCAGACAGAATTTGAACCTGCAACCTTTCCTCTAGTTTACACAAAACTGTATAGTTCAAGGACATAACTAACGGCGCAATTTGTTAGAAAACTATTAAATATTTTGCTACAGGAATTGAATCCTCAGTAGCTCATATGATTTGATCGTTCGTATTGAAAAGAAAGGATACAGGCTGAAATCCTGTCTAAAGTATTTTGTAGATATATAAAATGTAATAGGTACGTCGCATCCTCTGGTTGGGGTGTTAGGCTAATGGCAATGTTATGAACCTATCTAGGATACGAGATCATGCAATTTTAGATCAGTTGTCAGGTAACCGCTGTTAATTTTCAATAATTAACAAAAATATCAGCAACAAAACCCTCAAAAGCCTATTTTTATCTGAAGATAGATTATTAATATTGGCCGTAAATGTGAAAGTCTACTTGCTACATTACCCCCTGGACCGGAAGAGAATTTCAAATTAGCAGTAGCAATAGATGCCCTTTTTTTATAATGGAAGGCAAACAAGCGGAAGGATTTCCTGATGGTAAGAAATTCCGCCGCCTAGAGACACCAAAGGTGGTAATGGTGCGTTGCCAACCTGAGACCGGGATGTTAGGTCTTAAGCAAAATTAAGTTTACCGGCTACCTTACCCTCCGAACCAGATCATGTCGACACTCGAAACGGCAGGAATAAATAAGGCGGTGGTACAAATCCGTACGTCACTATGTTAGTATGCATGTCACGATGTTAGTGACGATAAGCTATTTAATTTTAGATAAGCGATTTTACGAGCTGCCTAGCAAAAAGGCAGATGGTCTATTCTGCAAAGGAGTCCGGACTGCGCAAGTTGCTCTGTAGCACTACACCAGCAGTGGTCTTGTTAGTACAGACCTATTTAACCTATGTTTGCCAACTATGAGCTGTCTGGTTGGGAAACAAATAATAAATAAACAGCATGTATCATCAAATGTATATTTAACAATAAAAAATTCTTTGGCAGTAACAAAATCTCTTATATCCAGCCAATATAAAAGGATTTTGTGAAGTAACAAATACATTTTTGACCAAAGATGATCACATATTTAAATTTAGTTTTTAAGAAAGAGTAATACAGAAACAGCTAGATATATCTACATAATTAGAATTAACAATACTTATAGTGTTTCTAAATATATATATGTATATGTATGAACATTCATTAAATAATGGTAAATTTTAGTAGACTTAAATTTTAAAGAATCAGAAAATTTTAAATATGTGTCTACTACCAATCTTTTCCCTCGTTTTGGAAAACGAAAACGTGTTTTGGAAACGATTAAATTAGGCGCGTAGAGTGCTCAGCCTGAGATATCATTATTTAGATGGATTGGACTGTGCTAATACATAAAAAGATACTTACCAGAATAAATTTAATAATCATCTAGACGGAAAAGCAGATATCTAAATGTTCATTACACAAATGGCTGCCCCTGTCGGTAAACGAACCCGAGTCTCGTGGATCGTTGGTGGAGTTAGGCATGTAGG
The DNA here is from genome assembly GCA_002245475.1 of Calephelis virginiensis. Classification (NCBI taxonomy): domain Eukaryota; kingdom Metazoa; phylum Arthropoda; class Insecta; order Lepidoptera; family Riodinidae; genus Calephelis; species Calephelis virginiensis. The sequence continues at coordinate 1,633 of NJDC01016774.1, forward strand.
CAGGACCCGATCTAGGGAGAGGAGGAGGGCAAACCGGGCAACTGCCCGGAGCGGCGAAATTGAGGGGAGGCAAAATTGAGGGTGGCGTGGCGCGTCGGCGGCGAAAATTTTAAAAGATGGTTAAACAAAAAAACCTCACCCTTACACAAAAGTTGTTAGAAACATAAAGGCGGCAAATATTATTTTGCCCGGAGTGGCGAAACAGCTGGATCGGGCCCTGTGATGTACGCTAGCCCCTCGACCAAAGAGATCATATGCTTATGCAAGAGACTGTGCAAGAGACTTAACGCCTTAGCTTCAAGTTTACAAAGCAACACAACTGAAAACATAGGTGGCGTATATCGCTTAGATACGTAAAGCATCATCCTGACGGTTGTAATCACGCCGTTATCACGCCCCAATCACGCCTGCCACAAGGTTACCTTGGTGGAAACTTTGAAACAAAGTTTGGATTAAATCTACGTTCCCCACGGATGCAAACCAATGTTTACAGTCAATTTTTTAATCCGAGTGGAATGGTTAAAGTCATATGATTTTATTTATTATTATTCCTCAAATGCTACTTTTGTGGATTATATCTAAAAAAATATACTGAAATCATGACCAGCACAAGTGTTCATCGTGATACGTGCAGTGTATGACGAAGATATCCTGATAAGACCACATTGAAACATATTATTGAGATAATATGTTGTTGATGGTCTGATGTTGTTGTATGTATTATTATTAATTCTTTACCCATATCGTTGGTCGAGTGGATAGAGTACACGCCTAACTACACCGCTCAACCGCGAAGCTCGGGTTAGATTCTCGACGGGGTAGGCATTTCTGTGATGAACATTTAGAAGATAGTTCTGTGTTTAAAAGAGGAAAAGGGGGTAGAAGAGTCATGTTAGTCCTGTCAGTGTTTAAGGGAGTAGGTACTCGTATATAATAATATCAACATATTGTGTGCCTTGTAACAAATAAATCGAGCCATGTCTGGTTGGAGCTTATACTAAAAACATTCTACTTTTCGTCATCGTAAGCAACTTGCAAATATTCTTCCATCCTCCTCTGTTTCGTCAACTTGTCTGTAGATATTTTCTGACGTAAGTCATGCTGAAAAAGGAAAAAGTTAAATATAATCATGAACAATTAACACGGACTTTTCCGGAATCAAAATCAAATCAAAGACATTGAACTGAAAACTTCTTTAGCAGCGTTGCGCACATTTTTTGGAATGGTTACAAACTTCTAAAATTCGTAATACGGCGCAGGGCGCTTGCCCGAATGTTCGTGTTGTCATGTTTGTGTACGATAGCGCAATAAATGAATATTGTATTCTACCACATAAATGATAGTACTTTTATATTTATAATTAAAGCAATTCGTGCAAAATTATTCCCTAACCATTCCAAAATATCAAAAATGCACAACGTTAATATTCAAGTTTTCACTTCTGCCGGCACTCCCGGAGTGCAGCCCGTCGTTTTTTAACTTTATTTCACGTTAACCTACAAGAGGCACTTGTGACGTTTTTTGATGAATTGAAGTCTTATGTCGAAGTCACATGCCAATGTAAATTTCTTCTGGTTTCACTTCGACTATCCAACTACCCTTGATGTCCACGATAGCGTGTAATAACCTTCAAGGAAGTTGTGTATGATCTGCTGTTGGACTTGACTTCATGATGTCTCGGGTTCAATCCCTAGTTCAGCCAGCAAAAATAAAATGTAACTCTTAAATTTTATAATAAAAACAACGTTGTTCGTCATGTACCCGGTTTACCTCTTCCTACGTATTTGAGGATATTAGTATACTTACTCTACTATTGCTAATTTCATAGGGTGTTTTTCTTAACTTACTGCAGTTTTAAACTCAGTGCTCGTCATTAGCGTTTTGGTTCTGAAGGTAAATAGCAGCCTAACTGGATTACGCAAAAGGTACAGATAAAGATAAATATTACATCAACCTGTTCCAATTATTTCCGAAGATTCCGAGATGGTCCCAAAAAATTGTTGTCAACTTATCACTGTTAGTTTTGATTAAAACAACATCATTGATAATAATGACATAAATCCCCGTGTTGGTCCGGGATCGCTGAGTAGAATATACCATCTGCCTCTCTGTCAGGCGACTCGTAAGAGGCATGAGCACTGGTTAAAATATAGGTCATCAGTCATCACTTACAAGACCACTGGTTGGAAATTGCTGTACAGTAACTTGCCCAGATAACGGATACACCGCCTAACATATTCCTGCTGCCATAACGACTCTTATCATGTTCTGGCCCGGAGGGTAGGGTAGTCGGTAGACTTGCACAATAGGCCTAACATCCCGGCCACAGGACAGCGACGCACCTGTAACATCTATGGTGTCTCTAGGCCACGGTTATCTCTTATCATCTGGAGAGCCGAGCGCTGGCCTCTTACATAAAAAAAAAATAAAAAATAAATAAAATATATTATATGCTTCTAATCTATATCTTACAATCTAGTTTGTCGAATCCTGATTATATTAATATAGACCACATCGGAATGACCTGCCTTTACAAAAAAGAACATATATAGTAAAAATACGTATATAGTATAACATACAGTCGAATTCATAACATCAAACATACAGTCGAATTGCTAACCTCCTATTTTTAGAGTCCGTTATTCATAAAAGTCATCATCATCCTAAAATGTGCCTAGGACTTATATTAATAGACTAGTCGTCCCGGTGAACTTCGTTCGTCTTCGTCGTTCGGTGGTTGGTTTTGTATGGGGAAAAATAAAGTATTGTTTTTCCCATTTTCCCTGAAGTTTTCAAGGTTTTTCTCTTCATAAGAACCTTCTTCTGACAATATCTAACACAACAAAAATAGAATTAGCCAAATCGGTTCAGTCGTTCGGAAGTTATGCGCTTACCAACATGTTTATTTTATAGAAGATAAATTCAGTATTCTTCGAGGATATACCACTAGCCTATGGGGTATAAACACCGATCACAACATTTTTCATTTCCATGATGCCAATGAAATACTTACTAAAAAATGTCGACAAATTCTGGCGAGATCTTCACAGTTGAATAAAGCCGTTCCAGATCGTTTCCCACCAGTCCAGTCTCTGCTGAAGGTAACTTGTGCAGACACCAGCGCAGCCAGGACACACAATGCGAGAACTGCCATACTGCAAAAACAAACTCATTATTCGATTGGGTGATAGGTATGCGATATTTTTATGAGACAGCGACGGTAAGAGACAATAGAGGCCTATAGATACCATAAATGTTATAAGGACATTGCTGGCTGCGGCCGGGATGTGAGACCTGTTCTGTAAGTTTACCGGCTATCCTACCGTTCAGACTAGAATATGACCATTGCCGCGACAGGAATAGGTCGGTCGATGTCGGTCAGTCGATACCACTAGTGGTTTTGTTGGTAGATTCATTTAACCTATGCTTGTCTCTAACGAGCAGCCTAGCAGAGAGGCAGTTTGTATCTTCTACTCAGTAGATCCGGGTTGACACGTTTATATTAGTCATAGCCACTGCACCTTTTAATAGGCAATAGATTAGGACAATAACGTGCAGGCGGTGCAGCTCTAAAGCGACGGGTCCTACGTAAACTGGTACAAATGCAGTTGCACAACTTTACAGGAGAGCGATTTGTATGTTTTAATGCGTGTAACTTTAACATTATACAACGTACATAGTTGAAATTTTGAAATGGTATACTTGAATCCTTTAGAAAAAAAACTGCGTTAATAATTTTAACTATTTTTTCATGAAGTTAAAGAATGGGTTGTTTAAGTACGAATGATGCCATAAAAACGTTAGTGACTTTTTGCTGCTTGTACCAGTTTACGTAGGACCCGTCGAAAGGAAGTAATGTTGAGTTTAAAGATGTAGTTAAAATAAATTTATTTGTCTGCAAAATAAATGTCTTAAAACAAAGATATAACAAACTGACATCTTCTGTATATAGATATAAAAATGAATCCTCGTTTAGTGTATTCTTCACATCACGCCTGAACCACAAAGAACATTGAATAATAGGTCTGCCTGAACGGATGGACCGATTTGCCTCATTTTTTTTGTTATGTTATTGTCAGGAGAGGGTTCTCATGAAAGGAAAAACAGGAAAACACAAATTTTTCCCATTTAGAAGACATTAATGTCAAGCGACACGGAGTTCGCCGGGTCGGCTAGTATATGTGTATGTATAAAAATGTTTCCCCATTTTACGTGGTCGTAGCATCACGCCTAACGGATGGACTTTTAATGTGTGTTATCAGGAGAAAGTTCGTATGAAGAGAAAAACTGCGAAAATTGCAGGGAAAATGGGAAAAATGCTTGTGTTTTTTTATACAAACTGCTAGGAGCTGATAATGTCAAGCGATACGAAGTTTTTTTTTTGTGATAATGGAAGGCAAACAATCAAACGGATGGATTTCCTGATGGTAAGAAATTCACGCCGTCTTGAGACACCAAAGGTAGTTGGTAACGCATCATCGTTGCCAACCTGAGGCCCAGGATGTAAGGCCTCGAGCAAAAGTAAGATTACCGGCTACATTACCCTCCAAACAGGAATACGTAAACGGCAAACATTGAACGTTATGGAGGCAGGAATAGATTCGACGTGTTGGCTGGTGTTCTATAAAAATAACTGATTAATATTACTACGAGTGTGTTCATGCTTTAAGTATTGAAATGGGCAATAAGTGAAATGAAAATTATTTATTTGCAGATATTTTTGTCAAGCAGTTGTTACAAATATATTCAAGCATACCAACATATTCTACCACATTGTGGTGTGGATATTTAATTATTTAAAAAATATATATTTATATTTTGGCATTTAAATCACAGCACTTATTAATATTTTCAATAAATATATAACATACGTAAGCTATATAATTTATTACAAATAATATTAAAGTTAGATTAATTTTAATCCTATCTACTGTACATACACTACCACCGCTTCAACCTTAGCCAGTCAGGAGATAAACGGCAAAACAAACTCTACGGCAACGAGGCCTATTACCTATATAGCCTTTACTACCACCGTTTCCAACTCTAGCAAGTCAAGAGAAGAAACGGCGAAACATACTCCGCGGCAACCAGGCCTATTACCTAGGTATATGCATTTACTACTACCCGTTCCAAACCTAGTCAGTCAGGAGAAGAAACGGAGAAACAAACTCCTCGGCAACCATGATTTCTTTACTTAAATTAAGTTTAAAATTCTTAAAAAAACATGTTATTTATTTATGCTTGTCAGCAAGAAAAACTTTTACACTATAACATGTTTTCTCTACACGCAAATCAACGCTTTTTTTTTACTTTTTAATTAATTAACAATATACATACAGTAACAGAAATGAAATGTTTACATACATTTTTTTATATTTAAATCAAAGAACTTATTTATAATTATTACCAGCTTTATTACAAACAATTGCAAAAATAGATTTAATCTTAATCCTATCTATCTAAGATTTTTAATGAATTAATCTAGAAGAATATTCGATCGTTCTTTAAAGGCGTCTGTGTTGTATTCCTTCCTTGTCGAAGACAACCCCAATACTTAGCAGTGCGGATATTAAACCGGTGAACCATTTGGTTCGAGTATGTCGAATGTCTACTAAAATATGGGTGGTATGTACTTTGTGGTTGTATTTAGATTATGATGATGACTAAGCAATACCTAAGGAATATGTTTTTCTTCAAGGGACTTTAAGACCTTTTCAGACAAACAAGGCGGTGTCGGATACTCTTGACACCACCCTCGGACAAAACCCAAAAAAAAGGGGTATACTCCTATAAGTTTATTATGACTTGACTTTTTTAAACCGGAACACAAATGTTAGCACTGAATTTATAGCGACAGAAATACTTATTTAAAAAATGTTTCTCCTCATGCAAGTGCCCTCAATGTAGATACTTAAAAGTTAAAACCTTTAACTTTAACATTAAAATCGCCTTTGTGGTCTAGGGTCCGGGTATTGGACTTGATTGCATGAGGTCCCGGGTTCGAATCCCGGGTCGGCCAACAAAAATAAAATTGGATTTTTCCAATTTTCTAATAAAAAAAAATTTGGTCGGGATTGGAAATGTGCCCGGTTGGCGATAGGCTTGCCACCTATCACATTGGGGGACTAAGTGTCTTCGGCTAGTCGTGGGTGCCTTGGCTGTACCTCTGCCTACCTCTTCGGGGATATGGGCGTGAAGATACTTTTTTTTTAAATTATGTATACAATTGGTAACAAATAAATATTTTGTATTTTTTTATTTTTCTTTTAAATAAATGAAAATAATCAAAGTTAGTCTGAATATTATTCTTAAAATAAGTAATTAATAAATCTATATATTGTTCAAAATAACAGCATTAAAATTATTTAAAAAATATTTTTGCACTTTAAACTAAAAGCCATTAGTGACCAAAGTCTTAAAAAAATATAATTAAATTAATAAGTCTTACCATTTTTAATTTTAAATGTTTATTTATTTTTATAACGTTACTAGCTTAGCCGACAGACGTCCTATCCCAACGATGAAAGCATTTTTTTTATAATAACCTTCTCCTGCTAATAGCTAACACATAAGAAATAATTAGCAAAGCATGTCCGTTCAGGACCAAGTGAAATGGTGATTCATTTATTGGATTAAGTTAAACTGTATTTACAACAATTTAAGATAAGCATTTTAACAAACCCATACAAGTTATTTTTTTTAATTATTTGAAACATGCTATAAAACTAACACTATTCACCCGAAAATTATATTTCCATTTTTTTGGAATATTGTTTAAAAATTCCAGTATTTTTAATCAAAAGATGATGACTTATGACTTGCCTGCAATTGGTTGTCTTCATGTCACACATAACTCCGAAACAAATACTGAAATTGAACAGAGTCCTGGATCTGAAGATATCTGGAGTATTGAGCTATGAATGAGGTTAACAATAAACCTTTCACCTATTTATACCTTTTCATATTCCACTGCGCATATATTTGTGACAGTGGTCAAGCGGGCATCGGTTTTAAATTTTATTATTTACTAGCTGTTCCCCATTAATAAGGATTTTCACGTAAAGTTTCAACCCCATTCATCCCCTTAGGGGTAGAATTTTGGTGTCTCTAGGCGGCATGAATTTCTTAACATCAGGAAATCCGTCTGCTTGTTTGCCTTCCAATATCATAAAAAAAAACGCTTAAATGCGTATCTACTCAATTTTATTAAGTAGCCCAAAAGTAAACGTTCATGTTTCTAACTTAAAAAATTATGGTCTACCGTACAAACTTTCATCCCCTATTTCATCCTTTAGGTGAAGAATTTCCGGAATTTCTTCCTTAGTGGGTGTCCACTCAGTAAAATGACCCTACTCACCAGATTTCATGACTGTAACTCTAACCGTCATATTAATAAACATGTACTAAGTTCGATGTTAAATTAAGTTGATATTATAGTCTGTATCACATTGCAATAAAGACTACAATCCATGGTTAAACCTCGGAGTATTTTACGCCGCGTTTATTAAAAAGACAGTAACAGTTTTTGGTCGCCGATGATGAATTAGCCAGTCAGGAAACATGTTATTTTATAAGTATCTATAGATAACACTAGCTAGCCCGACAGACGTTGACCACTATGAATATTAATTTCTTATTTTTTTAACGGTATACTAAATTTACATGTTTCTTAACAATTATTAATACAAAAAAAAATAATTATTGAAATTATTTAATCCTTTCAGGCAACGTGCTATAATTAGGGGAAATAAAGATTATTAACCAACTCAAAAAAAGGGAGAGGTTCTCAATTCGATTGTTTTTTGGGATATTTAAGAAAACTGCAAATAGGTTGTTGATAAATTTGGGATTACCTCGGAATCATTACGTTTTTAAAAATAACTCTCAAACGGCTTGTTGTTGGCCGAGTAATCGGGAAACAAACAAACAAAAAATAAAAAATATATATACATTCGAATTGAGAACCGCGTCTTTTTTTGGAGATGGTTCTGAAATTGTTCCATATTAATTTTATCATGATCTGGCTAGTGGTTTCTGAGTTATATTTTATTAAGTAGTAGCCGTTACGGCGAACTTCGTATCGCTTGACATAAACAGCTACTAACAACAAAATTGCAATGGGGCCCACACATTGATAAACTTGCAACTATGTGGGTTAATTTCTAAGTAAGGTTGGGTGTTTCGGCAGCGTACACTGCTAAAAAAATGTGACAATTAACCAATATCAAAACCGCAATGGTTTATTCGCAGCATCATGCATGGAATAGCTATGGTTTATTTTAGTTATTTTTACAGCATCATGTATGGAATTATTCTCTGGGGGGATTCTGCCAAAGTAAGTACTATATTTATTTTACAAAAGAGAGCCATAGGGGATATTTATAACCTAGGCCCAAGAGTTTCCCTGAGAGAGAAATTCAAAGAAATCAAAATTCTGACTATAACAATCCAGTATATCTTTGAAAAATTAATCTAAGTATGTTCTCAGAAATTAGGACTCATTTAATAGAAATTTTAATTGTAATATGTGTACACTGTGACAATATAAGGAATACATATATTAATAATGCGTGAAGCAAAAACTTTGGACAATTTTTTTGGAATTTTACGAAAATTGTGCTGACAGAGGAGTATGAAATTTGGCACACTTATAGTTTATGTGTAGGAGAAGTGCAGAACGCTAATATTTTTAATGATAGTGTTTATAATGTGCATTAATTCAGAAAATAAAACATTACATGTACTGCCATGCATTTTACATCCACAAACAAATGTATTGATGATAACGATAAAAGATCACAAATGGCGCACAAACTATAATCATACAGTTTTTTTTATGATATTGGAAGGCGAACAAACAGACGGATATCCTGATGGTAAGAAATTCTCGCCGCCTAGAAACACCAAAGGTGGTAATGGTGCGTTGCCAACCTGAGACCGGAATGTTAGGCCTCGAGCAAAAGTAAGTTTACCGGCTACCCTACCATCCAAACCGGAACACGTCATGATGTTATAGCGGCAGGAATAGGTAAAGCGGTGGTACCAATCCGGGTGAGTCGCTGAGAAACTCTACCACCTAGTCAGATGTCACAGTGTTAGTGATGGTAAACCTATGCTCGCCTTTTACGAGCTGCCTGGCAGGACGTCAGATGGTCTATTCTGCAAAGGAGCCCATACCAACACGGGGAAAACAAAACAAAGTAGTTGTTCTTGGGAAATGAAGATGGCGTTCTGATCAACAAGATATATATTTTTTTATGGTCGAATTTCGACCAATTGGCGACCACTAGTAAAAAATAAAATAATCTTGCCACGCATTTCTTTTAGTGACTAATGTGTTTCCAACCTCGCGGTTTTATAACTTCACCGGGTTTGTGGGCCGAGCAGAGTGGTCGGCCCGAGACATTATTATTTAGATGGATTGGACTCTTCCCTACAACGCCAGCAACAAGGGCTGTCTCCCGGGCGACGTACCTCGACTTGGGGCTGCGTTCTGGTTACTGGGTGGACTTGAAGGAGTAGTGGCGGCTTGTCGATCGGCGATAGGCGCCGGGCGCAAGAGAGATCTTTGTCACCGAGACCACTGGTTGCCCAACTGGTTGCACGACTGGTTTGCCCGACTAGTTTCCGACTGGTTACCCGACTGGTTTCACGACTGGTTGACTGACTGGTTTTCCGACTGGCTACAATAGTCTAACAGTCTCTCTACATAAACATACATAACATAAACCTACGGTACACTTATTACATTAATAAATTGGTCTGTCGAATTTAATGTCTGTCAAAATAAATGTGTAATAAACATTTTAATATTTTTTTATTTATAAAAGTAGCATCTTTAATTATTTTTTTGTTTAGAAAAGTAGAATCTGGCAACTACAACTGACAAGAACCAAAACGTCTAGCAAAATGTCTAACAGTTCTTAAAAACTATTAAATGTACTTCCTAAAACTATTTCGAAATCTTAATTTCTTTTATAAAGCTTTGCTGCGCAAAAAAATGCAACGAATGTTAGCTGTCAGAGTGCGTACACCCTGTTCTAAAGAGCATTGGGAAATGCATACCAAAACACTAGCTTTCTTAAAATTATCTTTTTGACCGATGTTGCTAGTTCCCGTACTTGAAAGGAATGGAACAAATGCACCATTGTGGGTAGTTCTTTTTTTGTTCAAAAAAATAGGAAAAACAATACCTTATTTTTGCCCTTACAAACTATCAGTAGCTAGTGTCAAGCGGTACGAAGTTCGCCGGATAGGCTTACTTTATTTATAGCAATAGACGAACAAATACGGTATCAACCTATACTTCAAATGTTCTTATCTTTTAAAAGAACCCACATAAATATCTTTTGATGGAAAATACGTTTGATATTCTGCACTCAGACCCGCGGTATGTGTGAACCAGCATCTGGTGGTATTGTGTGCTTACAAATATATCGCCTTTGTCCAGTTATTTATGAATTCTTGATCCTCTACCAAAGAAAATCTCTTTATTTAACCATGTAAATGCTACTTGTCCTTTTAGAAGTTCATGAAATAACGATATTCTGCGACTTTGCCCTCAACAAACGTAGTAATTTGATAATACGGCCAATTTTTACTAGTTATTACCAGCTAGAGATCGAGTTTTGTGGCTGACATTTTTGGTGATTACTAGCTGACCTGGCAACCTTCATATCGCTTGACAGTAATAGGTAGTAGATACTAACTGTGTGTATAAAAAAAATAAAGTATTTTTTGTCCAATTTTCCTGATAATAACTATGTAGTACAAAAAAAATAATTAGCTTAATTGTTCCATCCGTTTAGCGTCATGAGAAATGGAGATTCATTTTTATGTAGGTATTTATACTGGTCTTAGCGTTAAAAATATTTTATCTTCGCCTCTGTGGTCTAGGGTCAGGCGTCAGACTTGACTACTTGCGGTCCTGGGTTCGATCTGGGAATCGGTCTAGCAACAAAAAAATAAGAAATCTAGATTTTCAATTTCATAGTAAAAAAATAACTTTGCCCATTGGATATGTGCCCGGTGGGCGATAGGCTTGTCATCTACCACATTGTGGGGCTTAGTGTCTTCGGCTAGTGGTGCACTGGTTGTACCTCGACCTTTGTCTTCGGGAATATGGCCGTGAAGATGCTGTAAATTTTAAGACTTAAATCGGCAGATGACGACATCTTGAGTTGTAAGGTGTGATTGTTGAAACTATTCAAATATCTAAGATTCTGTGATTATTACATTTAACAACGACGCACAACAGTGTGATCGGAGAGAAATAAGTTGGGATAGATTGAGATTAATACACCAACATTAATCAAAAAAATTAAGCGAAGTAAAACTGCAAAAACCGACTCTAGCTATTTCATTAAGTACCTCGTCGCGATCTAATAATCATATTTTCGAAAGATAGCAAATTATTCCGAAGTGGTACTACATACATTTTTTACCAACACCCCATACTACTTGTTTTTAGGTTTTACTTACATAATGCTTAAATTTTCGTTTTTGTGAAAAATTTATGCATTATTAAAAGTACTTCTCAAAAACCACATATCGAATCATAATAAAATTAATATGTGATCACCAATCATGAACTATATTTTTAAAAAAAAACATCCAAATGGGTTAGCTATTTGGCGACTAATCGCGTGACAAACATACAAAAAATACACTTTAATTGAGAACTCGCTCCTTTTTTCGATTCGACTAAAAATCATGCTTAATTTATTGACGAAAAAATCGTCGAAAGAAAATTGAGTATTTTACTCAAACTCCCTGGTATTTTTTAATTTTATTTTTATGATATTGGAAGAAAACAAGCAGACAAATTTTCTGATGGTAAGAAATCCACCCCCCAGAGACACCAAAGGTGGTGATTCTGCTGAGCAGCCCGGACCAACAACAAAAAGCGTAATCATCCATAGTTAAAGTAATAAATTCAAAACTTGTTGTGAAGTGCTTAAAAACTTAAAATTTAAAAGTCTGACATTGTCCAACCGACCGTTATTTGTACTTTTGTAAGGTTTAAATTTTTATTTCAAAGTTTGGAGCTATAGTTGAATTTAAATAATAATCAAAATGAATTCAACCTTTGCAAATGTTGATTTGGAAAACGTGGAATTCAGCACCATCACCATAAGAAAAAAGAACCGGGCAATGTCTACCGAGTCGGTAATGTCTTTTGAATCGTCCACCTCGAATTATCTAGCTAGAAGCTTACCGGACCTGTCTACTCTAAGCGACAACCAAATGAAAGATCTACATGAAGAAATCAACTTGTTAAAATGCCAATTAGAAAGTGCTCATCGAGAAATAGAAA
>NJDC01016774.1:22848-41732 GCA_002245475.1 Calephelis virginiensis
ATCCGAATGTATTTTAATGATATCTATAAAGAGTTGTTATTACACATAATCATTTCGTTTAAATTTAAATTAGGTCAGCCAATTTAAAAATAGAAGTATAATATAATTAAAAAGAGTAAAAAGTGTAAAGCCGAAGTTCATAATTTAAATAGTAGTACTATACTAAGCATGCTTTCTTACCTTATATTCCTATAAACGTTTTATCGCAATCGGTAGATAGCTTTTGGTGAATGGACCTAGTATGTCCTTGCTAAGCGACAATTATTGTTCTCGTGATACCTAGGTAATTGTTAGCTTGGAGACAGCTCCTAATATATTCTATGAAATAGTTTAGTGTGAAAAATTGTTACGTTGTACGAGTCGTGCACTAGCTGACCAATCGTTGTCCAGTCATAAACAACTTTGTTAAGTTTTCTTATGTTCAGTTCCTTTACTTTAACTCACATTGTTTTCTTAATAACTTTTTGCAAAAAATTCTTTCCTGTCTAATGATACACTTGATAAAAGATGAAACTGTTGATGAAGCTTACCACCTTATGAGTAATATTTTTTATGTTGGTTTTCCTCAACATAAGCCGTCGCCGACTTTTTTGTATACCTATTAAAAAGGAACATAAAAGGTGTTCGTAGTCTTTTCAGGAACTCTCAATGGGCTTTTATTTTCAGACATATCAAATAAATATTGTCAAGTTTCAACCAATATGCAAAAAACTTTTACTGCATTAAATATACACCTAAACCTTCCTTTATCATTCTATGTATTGATGCAATTATTTGGAAATCCGTTGCTTTTTTAATCGACTCCAAAAATGAGAAGTTTTTGTTTTTTTCTTTTTTTGTTGTGGGTATTATTATACACACCATTTCGAAATATTTTTCTTTTAAAGTTTTATTAATTAAATGAAATAGTTGGAATCAGTTTTTGCAGTTTCACTGTACATAATGAATTGAATTTATTGCGAACAGACAGACAGACAACTGAGCTCTTTATGTATCTAGAGATAAAGTGCATACAATCTTTCATCAGATTGTAGCAAAAGTTATCTCTCAATCACGGAAACCTGTCAAGTGTTGGCAATCAATAGGACGACAATTTATTCATCTCCAACATAACGTAGTGTAGCGCGAACACGGGGCTATACAACACGCCTTCACTTTTGTTTGACGTCGGTAAACAAGCCGCGAAGAAACAGAGCGTGCCATCTAGAACCACTTGCTTATAAGGTTAGTTGCTTTCTTGTTACTTTGGAATTCAAAGGCTAAACGAGTCCATTATCCTTTGCTCTTGATAAATTCCTTGCCTTTAGAGTATTAGAAGACTCCATCGTTCAGTTAACTTACATTACAGGTTTTAGTTTAAAGTAGGTGCACAAGCTCAGTGGTGTTATAGTTTTACATTTTATAGGGGTTGTATCTTCATGTCTATATTCCCGAAGAGTTTGGCAGAGGTTTAAAAAAGGTGTGTGTGCGATTTCCACACGATAGAAGTAAAACTTCAGTAAATCGAAAAAAAAATCCTACACATTTTTGTATTTGTGTCTCTTACCAGTCGTTTTTTCCGTTGCATCCGGTTTGAAATAACAACGATTCTAAAGAAGTTTCACTTCAGCAAGGACACCTGTCACCAGCCGAAGACACCAAGTTCAACAATGTGACAGGAGGCAAACCCATCGCTAACGGCACATATCCAATCCCGAGCAACGTTCTTTTTATTAGAATAGTTTAAATACATTGTCTTTTTGTTGTCCATCCTAGGGATTTCATGAAGTCAAGTCTAACAACCCGACCACTAGACCACAGAGGCGATAGATAGACTAGATTGGTAGTAAGCCAGTAAACTTACATAAGAGATAGTTGGGATACCTCAGATGGTACCTGACCATCTTTCAATCCTATTTTCGCTGCACAGCGCTCTATCACTAGTGGCCTTATTAGTTATGACCCGTTTAACCAATGCTCACCTCTTACAAACTGCCATGTTATTAGTCTATTCAAAACTCGGACCAATACGGATTTTTAAATTGTTTATTGGGACCGTTTAAATTGTATGGTATAACACAAAGAGCATTGAAAGTGGAGGAAGCTAGGCAAGTCAATAGGAATCGTGGGACTTGGTACTTACTCCAAACACTCTGCATACCAAGGAACTTGAGGACTTTGAAGACCTTGAACAGGCGTGAAGATAAATACGTTGATTTGGCAATTATTGGATTTTTATAAATCGGTTATTACTATTTATTTCAATTGATATTAATGCACAGTTTATGCCAAGTAACAGCACGGACTAAAGAAATTTGAACGTTGCAAAATTATGCCCTGTCAAAAGCTCTATATAAATTAGAAATTGGAATCGGAAATATCATTTCAGTGACTCTTGAATACGATGCTAGCAGATTATTAACATTTAGCTAATAATAAGGAATAAATGATTTTATCAAATTCGTTGCATTTTTGGAACTAAATGTTAAAAATTCCCTTGTATGTTCGATCTAAAAATAAAGTAAACGTAAAAGTATCGTAACGACCCACCTAAAATGACATATCCGATTCCAATTTCCAATTTGCACGAAATTGAAATTTGGTAGTAACCCTATAACGCTGAACTCGACACCCACTTTCCCCTTTATTTGCTTTAGCCATCTAGACTACGGCCGGCCCTGGTAACGATTTTTCCCTCTGACGGACTTACTTTTCTTTCATTTCCTTATCTCTCTTTATTTACAAACGTCTTAAATTGGTTTAAAAACAGTACTGCATTATTGTATAACACGGAATTAGGTCTATCAGCAATGACGTCGTTGCTTACGCACTGTTGGTTTTGTTAATTGTAACAAAAATATCATACTTTGTAACGTATTCGAATCAACAAGAGATAACATTGCAACAGCTGGTGTTAATAGTAAACGTTACTGATTTACATGACATACTTATGACGCGTTAGAATGTGACGACCCCATCGTAAGCTGGTGACAAGTAATTTAGGTTACGGGAGAATTTCACTAGTGTCAGTCGTATGCGCCGTGTAGCGCGTCTGAGTAGTACCTACTGTCACTGTAACTGTTCCTACCTCCTTTGCGTCAGTTACTTTATGGTAAGAAATTCAAGCAGCCTAGAGACGTAAAAGGTGATAATAGCCTAGAGCAAAAGTAAGTTTACCGGCTACCTTACCCTCCGAACTGGAACATGACATGACGTTATGGTGGCAGAAATAGATGAGGCGGTGGTACCAATCCGAGCGAGTCGCTGCGAAACTCTACCACCTAGTCAGATGTCAGGGTGTTATTAACAGTAAACCTATGCTCGACTTTTACTTGCTACCTGGCAGAAAGGCAGATGGAAAAACGAGGAAGGGAAGTAGGTAGAAGGCAGAATAACCAGTAGAATTGTTGCATGACCTAAGATTTCTAACATTCACTATATGTTAGAAATCAAAGCATCAGCATCAAAAACATCTGTGGTGTCTTAGGTCAGTTTAAGTTTCTTACCGTCCGGAGATGCGCCTTATTGTTCGCTGTCTTATAATAAGAAATAACTGCAGAAAACTGTGCTCTAAATTGGTGCTCTAATAAATAGTTATATTTGCGGTTTCTTAAAAAACGGAATTACAGCGTTCGAAGGGTTTGAATTGCAGATTCTAGATAGTAGAATTGCAGTTTTTGAAGAGTTGGAATTGCTGATTGTAGTTCGTTGGAATTACGGTTATTAAAAAGTTGGAATTGCAGTTTTTTAAAAGTTGGAATTGCCGTTCCTGAATAATTAATATTGTAGTTTCTGCGTAGTTGGACTTTAATAATGCGTTTGACAATATTCTGTCAATGGAACAATTAAAACCATCTGTAACTGTTCAGAGATATCCAAAACCTGACGCCATACCTTTAATGCTATTCACTGTCGTGTTCCAGTTTGGTAGGTAGGGTAGCCTTTTTGCGCAAGAGGAGACTATCCCTTTCGTGTCTATCCAATTGCCCTTTCATCCAAATTTGAAGACAATATTGGCGAGTATCAATACAAATTACCAATCTGGTAGGAATTTTACCCTATTATTGATTTATCTGAATCAGAACCTAATCCTATCTTGCTGTTCCCGCGAAAAGAAGAAAAAAGCAGACAAACGAAATCTATTTCTATGGGATGGTCCACTGTGGGATGGTACGCGAGTTTGATTTCTGAAAGTGATATGCAAATAACTACTACTTTTATGCCCTAAGTTAACGAATAAGTAGAAGGTTCTCCTGAGTTTATAAGTTATTTTTTTATGATATTGGAAGTCAAACAAGCAGACTGATTTCCTAATGTTAAGATATTCACGCCGCCTAAAGACACCAAAGGTGGTAATGGTGCGTTGCCAACATGAGGCCGGGATGTTAGGCCTCGAGCAAAAGTAAGTTTACCGGAACACTTCATGTCGTTATGGCGGCAGGAATAGGTAAGGCGGTGGTACCAATCCGGGCTAGTCGCTGCACTCTAAACTCTACCACCTAGTCAGATGTCACGGTGCTAGTGACGGTAAAAGGTGAGCAGCCTTTTACGAGCTGCCTGGCAGAAAGGCAGATGGTCTATTCTGCAAAGGAGCCCGGACCAACACGGGGGAAAACTATTAAACTAGTTATTAATATGAATAATTGGCTTAAAAGTTAAATATTAAAATATTTAACTTTTATAAAATATATTAAAATATTTACACACCAAAATATGGTAGAATATGTTGATATGTATACTTAAATATTTTTGTAACATCTCATAAATTTTATTTTCATTTTTCATTTCATGATCAACGACGTGAACACTGCTGTGGCTCCGTATAAAATGATGTAATTCGATCCGAGTTTTCACGGGTTTGGATCGGACTAGTGCGTAAGCAATATTCGAATTCAGTCCGAGTTTTCTAGATCAATATTTTCACGGGTTCGGAACGGATTCGGCTCGGACGTAATGCGGAATCTCTCTTATTCTGCAAAAAATCATCATAAACTCTAAAACCACTGCATTGATTGAAACTAATCGCCTCTATGGTCTAGCGGTTCAGTTGTTGGACTTGACTGCATGAGATCAAGGGTTCGAATCCCAGGTCGGGCAACAAAAAGAAAATTAGGTTTTTCCTATTTTCTTACTAAAAAAAATGTTGCTCGGGATTCGAAATGTGCCCGGTTGGCGATAGGCTTGCCACCTATCACATCTTGGGACTTAGTGTCTTCGGCTAGTCGTGGGCGCTCTAGTTGTGCCTCTGCCTACCCCTTAGGGGATATGGGCGTGAAGATGATTTTTATATTGTCACTTCTACAAATTATATTTTCAAAAAATCCTTATTTTCTACCATATTATAGTGGTAAAATATTCTATATTGAAACGAACAAGCTGCCACCGTACCACCTGATATTGACAGGTTTATGACACTTTGTAAGGAATTAAACTGCTAAGTATAATATTATTTGTCCTTGCATTTTTTCCACTGTCTCTATTTAAAAGAACATTCCATGTGCCTTAATGAAAATATTTTTAAAAGACTAGCTTACCCGACAAACTTTCCACTCTCTTAACTATGAATATTGAATTCTTAAATGTTTATATGTCAGCTTAAATAACTTTTTTTTCTTTTACGCTAAAATAACATATACCTATAATAATATATACCTATAAAACACAACAAAGAAGAATTAACGTTATTTTTTTAATGACTAATTTGTTGCTAACTTTGAAGTTTTTACAATTTCACCAGGCTTTAAAGAATTAACGAAATTATTCCATCCATTCACGCGTGCTGCTGTTGCCAAGCGAATGGAAGTTATTTAATTTTATAGCAATTATATACCAATATAGATGAGCTAAATTAGTCGATACGTTCTCAAGTTTATAGTAGGTAGTAACACAGTTGGCGGTTTATTTTTATTTGTAGAAGTACCAATTTAAATACATTCGCCTTTTCCGCGAAAGTAAAAAACACTAAATATCTAAAATGAGCAAAGTTGTGTAATAGATTTTATTAGTCAATGTACCTATTTCTGTCCAGATCCGCGTTCTTTGACCTTTTAAAATTCTTAATGGCTTTTGTGGACGGAGCTATTTTTAATTACCACCAAGTTTTTTTTCGTCCAAAGGGCTAAGGCCAAAGGTCATGTTGCCTTCAAATTCGAGTTTTTTTTTTTTTGGAAATGTGTGCATAAAATGCTTTGTACGAGGGTGGATCCAAAAGTTCGTGGCCTAATCTACATGGAGCTATGACATCTTTTTAAAATCTACCATCATTTGTTAGTATGTATCATATTGATTTATTGTGCGCAGTTTCATTCCGATACTGCACAATATAAATTTTCTGTGATTATTTGTTTGAAGCATTCTGACGCAATTTCTCGAAATCTGAAATTTTCGACCAAAGATGAGGTGATAGTCGCAGTAAACGACTATTTCGCCGACCTTCCGGGATTTTTTTTTTCGAGGGGATAAACAAGTTGCAGGTCAGGTGGAAGAAGTGTGTTGAGCTAGATGGAGACTATGTCGAAAAATAAAAATAAATTTAGACCCACTTTTCTTTCATTTTCTTGGTCGGGCTTAGAACTTTTGGATCCACCCTCGTATCTAGCTCAAGCAATTGTCAAGTTAAATTAATTTGCATAGTTATCACATAATTTTAAAAAGGGGCAAATGATAAGGAGATATTCATACATAATATTCGTATGCACGAAACTCAATCATTACGAAAAAAGTGCGACTATCAAAAAGTAAAGTATAATATGGCGACTATTTTCTTTCGCGATGGCGCCAAAACGCCGTTGTTATTTTTTTGTTGCGTCAACATGGGACAAGCTAAAATCAAAAGCCATGCTGCCTTTTCTTTCGTTATAAATATTTTTTATAACGAAAGAAAAAGCAAGAACAATATGCTGGAACGTAAAAATACTAAATTCACATACCTACACATTCTAAAATTTATAAATTCATAAAAAGTTAATATTTTAACTATTCAATATAAATATAACGAATCCAAAACACAAGCATGGATTTGAATTTGCTTTAATCACCTTTACACATATCCAAGGTCAAAAATTTAAATGCCAAAAGCATATTCCGCAATTTTACATCTGTTCGCTTTGACATTTATTTTATAATAATAGCGTTGGTATTCAACAATCTCATTCCGTATTATAAATTTTCTTAAACCTCTGTGGTCTAGCGGTCCAAGTAGGAACAAACAGAAAACGTGGTATTTCCAATTTTCTAATTTAATGAATGTTGCTCCGGAATGGATATATGCCCAGTTGGCGACAGTCTTGCCGCCTATTGTGGGACTTAGTGTCTTCGGCTACCCCTACTACTGTCTATCCCATAGGGTATATAGGCGTGAAGATACTTACTTATTCTTAAAATATTAAAGTACGAATATACAGCTGAATTTTACCTAAAAGGATAAGTATCAATTAGGGACCTTTTAGCAAGAGCGGACCTAAGGGCGTTCATTGGGGTCACGAACCCCCTGGCAGGGGCGCATGGTCCCTAGGCCAGGGCTTCTATAACTGTGCGAAGCGACGCGACGCCCTGGGGCCATCGGGTCGTCATTATTGGTGCCCCTTTAGCGGGCGATCATACCTACTATTAATTTGTGACTGGATTTTTAGGGAAATCTTTTGATCTTCTATCCAAACAGTTTCAAAGAAATCGATTGAGTTGATTTTGAAGGGGTTAAGGTTGTTAATTGTTTGTTTTGTACTTTTTTCCCTCTCTCGAACTACGAGACCTCGTGCTCGTGCACTAGCCTAGTTTGCCTTAAGGATGATCCAGCCTGGGTAAGAGTTTAGATTAGATAAGTAGAATAATAAATTACTTTAGTTTTGGAGTCTATCATGAATAAATCTCGACTATGTGACGCCTGGCTTGAGGACTAGATCCGTCTCCTTCTTCAAGACAACGTCGTGCTCATTCCTGAAAGATCTTTAACGTCTTTGTGATACTCCTGGTGTTGCAGGGGTACGTAAGAGGAACACGTACCATCAAGCCACCCAACTTGTTTGTCGGCTCCCTCTTCTATTAAAAAAAGTAATAAATTAATACTTTTGGACTCGAAGCATACATGTTATAGTGTATTTTCAAAAAAAAATTATAGTTTACTATTTTACCGGTATTTTCACCTATTAAATAATCTATTAAATTCACTAGCCACCAAAACTCTCACAAAACTTAGTTTCAAAATATACAACAAGATAATAAGATTTACCTTATTTAACATAAATATTTACATAGTTATAAAAATAAAGTGAAATACTTAATGACGAACTGTCAAATTTCAAAAACCGAAACCGATTTGATAATTATTTTTATGAAACATAGCAAATGAATTCAAAATGGGCACACATACATTTAACCAACGTCCTACTATATACCTAATAGTTTTTAGGTGTACATACCAATACAAAATAATTTAAAAATGTATGCACTATTAAGTATAACTCATAAGAAAATAGAGGGCTCATGATATTCAAATGGTGGTCAGAATCATGACCTATCTTTCTAAAAATGAAACATGAAACTCAGTTTGTTATTAGTCCAAATAAATCAAGTAAAACATGCAAGTAAAAACCAGTCAAATTGAGCACCTCCTCGTTGTGAGTCGGTTATAAACAAAAACACCAGTAAATAGTTCAAAGGCGGCTATTTGTTTTGTGATTATAATAGATTGTGCGTTATCAACACTTGATGTTCGCGGAAGCAAATACGTCGCATCTTGCTATTTACTCGCATTAGTTTTTTTTTTGAAATATTACGATGTTTCTAATTAATAATACCCCCTTACGTTGATCTGACCCCTTGCCATGAGTTTACGGCTTGTCAAGTTTACTATACTCGCTACCGTCTCTGTAAATTATTGATATGAAAACTTTGAACAACGCCTCTTATGGTAACTAAGAGAAACACATTTTTAGACCAAAAGTGGCATAGATTTCGACATGTAACTTAATGAATGTAATCTATACCAACTCATGGTAAAGCATTAGAGCAGCCTTTCCCAAAGTGGGCGATAACGCCCCCTTGTGGGCGCTGGAAGCCTAGAGGGGAGCGGTATAAATCTTGAAAAAAATGTTTTTTTTTAAACTAGGCGCAACAAATATGTTATTGAGGTTATTGACAAGAAAAAAACGAGGGGGGGGGCGCTACAAAACAACTGATTTTCAAAGTGGGCGTTACATGAAATAAGTTTGGGAACCTCTGCATTAGAGGTCAATGTCGTAAAGGCTCCGGTGAGTAACTTCACTTTTGCTAATAAAAAATTAAAGTTAGATACCAGATTAACGGGCCCTTCAAATTCAATCAAATTTTATTAGTAAGTGGGTTAGTGTATGATGTCTTTAGATCATAGGTTGCGGTAAAATTCTGTGCGGCGAATTTCCGTGGTATGGATCCGTATCCTTACCTATTCCTGCGGCCATAATGGCTCCGTCATGTTGCGGTCCCGAGGGCAGAGTAGCCGATATACTTGTACAACAGGCCTAATATAACATTCCGGACGCAAGAAAGCGATGCACCTGTAACATGTATGGTATCCATAGGTCATGGTTGTCTCTTACCACCAGTAAAACCGTGTGCTTGTTCATTGTCTTTTGCATCAAAAAAAAAAAAGACATTTCATACCACGTACAATACCTTTGTGTAATAGTTATCCACGACATTATACGTAAACTGAATTTGGAAACTTCCTTTTTACCAGTGTTGGTCCTTACTCCTTTGCAGAATAGACCATCTGCCTTTCTGCCAGGCAGCTTGTAAAAGGGGAGCATAAGCTTATCGCCACTAACATCGTCACATCCTACTAGGTGGTAGAGTTTTGCAGGGACTCGCCCGTATTGGTACCACTACCGTACCTATTCCTGCCGCTATAAATTTTGTGCTTGCTATTGAAGTGTTCCGGTTCGGAGGATAAGGTAGCTGGTAAACTTACTTTAGCTGCGCGTCTCGGGTTAGCAACGCACCATTACCTCCCTTAGTGTCTCTAGGCAACATGAATTTCTTACCATCAGGAAATCAGTCTGCTTGTTTGCCTTCCAATATCATAAAATAAAGACCGTACTCATTTCTGAAAAATCAACAACGGATTTTGCAATTGATACTTATTTTTTGGTGTTCTGGATGTCTGCGGGAGGGGCTGATCACTTACCATCAGGTTATCCGCTTGTCTCCTCTTCTTTCAAAAGAAAGCCATCTACCCTATTACCTCTCCAAACCTATCTTGCCTCATTTAAAAGCCAAGAAATTTTTGGGTACTATCAACAAAAACAAGAGAAATGATGATGTCAACCTATTCAAATGTTACGTGTGCAACAAACATGTGACGGATATAAATAGATTGCAAACGGTCGTTGATAAGGCGTAATTGATTATTGACGTGTCCCCCTGGGGGTACATCACGAGATAGTGACGGTTTATCTAGAGGTCAGTCGTCAGCTTCTTGTGGCGACTCCTTTACGGCGTAAAAACGTTGAAGGTGCAAAGGATTTACGTGATATCTTAGCAAACGGCAGTGAGAAGTATGCCCTGTGAGTGCTGCTAACTTATCAGAATCCTTGCCATTAGTTTACGGCTTGTCAAATTTACTATACTCGCCAGCATCTCTGAAAATTATTTGTATGAAAACTTTGAACAGCGCCTCTATTGGTAACTAAGAGCAACACGTTTTTATACCAAAGTCGTTACCATGTAGTTGTATAGATTTCGACATGTAACTTACCGAACGTAATCTGTACCAATTCCGAACTCATGGTAAAGACTCTGTTCCGTAAACAGCGGCGCTAGTATGACGTTTAGTCTTTTTGATCGCGAATTTTACCTAGTAAACAGCGATAATGATAAACAGAAACATATTAAAAAAATAGTGGTTAGAATTTAAGTTTCAGTTCTCCCACTTCAGAAACTAACAACGGAAGAATGTCTCACAGCGGTTTAGTTCCAGTGCTAACTACTGAAGAGTAGAGTTACTCTTAGATCTCGATTTCATGTAAATTGGAGGTTGAGATCGGATACGTTATTTTAGCTACTCTTGATAAACGAATTATTAAAAATGTAGTTAAAAATATATTAATTTGTAACTAAATATTAATAATCAGCTACTAGATAGTACTGTCTTCCAGAGTATTTGAAATGTCATATCCGATTCCAATTTCAAATTTACATGACATTGAGATTCAAGACCTATATGGACAGTTACTTTAATCTTTGATTCAAAAGTCCTTGCAGATATTATGTTGGTGGCTCTGTTTTTTACTTTTTTGTTGTTTTCGTCAAAATCGATGGCGTCAAAAATTTAACCTATGTTTAAATTTTCTAGTCACTACCGGGCTAAGACCTATGGCCGTACTGCCTCTTCTGTCATGTTTGTTTTTTAATTCATATCTTTAAGACTTAGGCATTCATTTTCGTATCAAAGTTTGGGGGTATTCAATCACTGGAAGGATTCGAGTAGGTTGGTGAAGATGATTTCAGTAATTAGTAAGGGTAGTAGCGCCATAGTTACATTAAGTATTTGGTTTTTTTTTTTATATAACATAGATGCCTAGTGCACATAAATATAACTTTGCATAGTACACTGTATCAATATTCTTCGTTTTTCAAAAGCATATTCTCAATTTTAGGTTTGCTAGATAAATCTCTACCAGAATTCAGAGATAAGATCGCCTTTTATTATTTCACATATTTTTTATGATATTGGGACGCAAACAAGCAAAATGATTTCCTGATTGTGATAAATTTAAGCCGCATGGATACACCAAAAGTGGTTATGGTGCGTTGACAACCTGAGTCGATCCTCGTGCAAAAGTAACTACACCTTCCTCCGAACCGGAACACGTCAAGCACTGACGCTATGGTAAGGCGGTGGTACCAATACGGGCGAGTCGCAACGAAACTCTACCACCTAGTCAGATGTCACGGTGGTAGTGACGGTAAGACTATGCTCGCCTTTTGCGACTTGCCTGGCAGAGGGAGGCTAAGGGTCTATTCTGCAAAAGAGCCCGGACTAGTACGGAGAAACATTCAAATGAGTGATTTATGAAAAATAAATAAACAATTAAAAATATTATAAATTCCACACATCGTCATTCGAGTGCTTAAACATCTAAACAAAGATAATATTGTTAGGCTTTACAACAGAAGAGACAGCCTTTTTTGCCTTTTACCTCTCCTCTGTTCTTCTGTACTCTGTTAAATTTAAATTACGAATATAAAATGCTTAGTACAATAACTTATTCTTCATATCCAATTTAAAACTCCCGGAAGCTATTGTTACTTCTTAGAAAGAGATGCAGCCCTCTTGACCTTCGGCCAATATTACGCGACATCCAGTGAAGCCCATCAATCACATTAAATAAGACGAGATCCATAAGCAACCAGACTTTTAACGTTGTGAGAGTTGAAAATAAACGATGGGGTTAAGTCGTAGTTTAATAACATTAATAATCCACACTAAATCATTACATGCATGATGTAATATAGCTAAAAACTATCTCGATCAGCTTTCAAACAAAAAAATCGCATGGAAATCGGTCTACCCGTTAAAAGGGGTTTAATAAAATACCAGTTTTCATCAAATTATGTATATGTAAATGAAAAAGAATATGAATTCCTTATATGATCTAAGGAATCACGTTCGAGTTGTCGCTTGCTAGTCGCTTACTATCGTTGGAACCTTTTTTTTTATTTTTTATTTTTTATGTGATAAGACAGTAAATAAGCTCACGGCTCTCCTGATGGTATGAAATATCGTGGCCTATGAACACCATAGATGTTACAGTTGCGTTACAGTTGCGTCCTGTGACCTCCGGACTCCAGACCGGAACACGACGATGTCGTTATGGCAGCAAGAATAGGTGATGCGGTGGATCCCTACACAGGTAAGTGCTGCGTAGTACTCAACCACCAGCGGTCTTGATGGAAGCGACCCATTAAACCGACCTTTTGCCAGAAACCTTTTTGAATGTTTAAAAATATTGACTGTTACCTTGTTATCACGACCGTTGTAGTATAAAAACAGATTTTATTTATCTAACTCTTATATTAAGCTAATCTTTGTGTTAAATGTATAACAAAAAATATGTAACAATTCGAAACTTCTAAGCAATCAGATATTTTTAACAGTTCTAAATCCTGGAACCTAATCTATTACACGTATGTTTTGGCAATCTCAATCTGCTCGATCCATATTTTATAAGAGCCCTATATTTCTTAGATGATTGAAAGCAAAAGTATCCTTAAAATGACAAATAATCAGTTACCGAGGGTGGTATTTCCAACCCATTACGACTTAGGAACCGTCTAGAAAAAGCTTCATTCCTTAAAGATCGGCTATGTGTCTGTGATACTCCTGATGTTGCGGATGTCCGTTGGCGGCGGTGATCACTTTCCGTCAGGTCACCCACTTGCTCGTTTGCCTCCTCTTACATTAAAAAAATTGGCTTAAGTATATTATAACGACTACTGTCTGGTCATGGAACATAATCTTAGGATCTCGCAAAAGAACGTACCGTCACCCACATGTAATTATAGACCGAATTCTTGGATGAGGATGAGTGTTACAAATTATTGTCATTTACACGTCAAAACGGTTGAACCGATATTAATTAACTTAAGCATCCGTACATATATAAATGCAAAAATCTGTGTGTCTATTGCTATTTCACGGCTTAACAGCTGAACCGAGTTTGATCAATTTCAACAATTGTTTTTAAAATCATCCCCCAAAGGCCAAAGGGATGAAACCAATAGGGGACGAAAGTTTAAGTGAAAATCATAACTACTCGTATACTAGGTACTCTAACTCGCCTTTTCTTTGAACTATTTTGTACGAAATGTGATATTTTAATAATAATGCTAAATGTTGCCCGCAGCTTTGCCTGTGTTCAATATTTATAATGTTCAGCCACGAGAGCACGAAGGGGCTCTGTCTGCCATATTTTAACGGGGTTTAAAATATCTTAAATTGCCCCTTATTACATGAACTGGAGCTGCAATGTTGAGTTTCTTGGATAACTAAGTTTGCTGTTTATTGCTATTGGCAAGCAAGGAACAAGTAAAACTATGATACCAATTCTGGCAAGCAGTTACAGGACTATTACTTTAAACGAACTAATTCATTCCACTAACAGGTGATAGGGTCGTTACATCCTCTATAAATTTGCACCCGACCTTACGAAAGAATAGCTGAACGATTAGAATAGCTGATGACATAAACTCATGATAAATAAATCAAATCAATATTTACACTATTTTTGTTCAACAACCATATCTTTTGCACTTGGTATATTTTTTTGATAATGATTTAATACATGTAGTGTGCAAAAGTTCATACAAGATAACGGACTGTAGAAAGGTAGGTACCTAGTAATTTAATTCGAGGTATTTTTTTCTTTCTTTTTTGTATTTTCGGGGTAAAAGACATAAAGACTCATATATGTGCAAGTGTGTGTGCGTGAGTGTATGGATGTGTGTGTGTGTGTGTGTGTGTGTGTGTGTGTGTGTGTGTGTGTGTGTGTGTGTGTGCGTGCGTGCGTGCGTGTGTGTGTGTTTTACTTGACAATGAAATCAAATACTTACTTAATTTTTTTATATGATTTTAAATTGAGTTTTGGTGTCATCGAGAGAAAATGTGATCGTATTTTGTACAACATTGTTTAATGAAAGTGCACAAATTAAATAATCATGAAGAAATAAGTTTATCGTGTGCTTCGTCGTTGCCGCGAAATATTAATACTTAAGTAAATGAGCTTGAGTAATACAGGCTGCCGCTTTACTCAAGACCCTGAAGTGACTTTCATTGATGACTTATGACTAATTTTGAATAATTTTAAGCCAACTTTGCTAAATCGGGTAACTTGATGCAAATTTCAACTTGACTAATAGCAAATGCTAACGCTAGTTCCAAAAACTGAAGAAAGAAAGAAAGAAAAGTGATTTTAAATTACTTTTTCAATTTATTTTGAACTTAGAACGATTTTATGTTCGAATTCCAATTTTATTTATTACTTTATTTGCAATATTTATCAATTTTTATTTATATTTTGTGTTGTAAGCTATACACAAATACAATTATTGTAAACTGAACGTCCTCTTATGACGAAAACAAAAAGTAAACGCCTAAAGACTTTCCGGGCTAGAACGAATACAGCAATATAATTATACACACTGTCACACACGCACACACGCGCACTCACGCACGCACCTACGAACCCACCCATAAACACAAACACACACCACACACACGTGTACCTGAACACTGAAGCATAGCACATAATATAAATGTTTAGTTTTTAATCTTATTTAAATTTATTTTACTTTTACTACTTAGATATTATATAGCATCATTGTCTGTACCGAGTCGTTCGGTGACCTGTAATTCAAGTACCTACTTGGACTTAACATGGAGTATGACAATGTGGTTTTCACGATTTTCTAATTAAAAAAAATGTTCAGTAACAAGGATGTAAGGTACACCGCGGATGTAAAAAGGAGAGTGTGAATGGAGCGCTGGTAAGCTATTTGAAAGCGAGGTTTTGAGTCAAAGTGCTAGACCCGCTTTGCATAATACTGTGCTTATCCCAACGTTGTTGTATGGACGCGAGAGTTGAGTATGTTACAAAAAGCATAAGAATATAATGAATGCGGTCGAAATGAGAGCGCTACGGAAAATCTGTTGTGTTACACTCGCTGACCGCATTCGTAACAGAGATAGCCGAGAAAGAGTGAGATTGCAAGAAAATGTTGCTGTTAAAATAAGGATGGGCATGCTCCGCTGATTCGGACATGCGAATATGGATGGATGTAGGTACCCAGGGAGACCTAGGTTGACATTCGACGATCAAATCGCTCAGGTGTTAGCTGAAGGTGGTGTCAGGAGTCTCCGAAACCGGCGTGTTTGTATGAAAAGGTTAATGAATGTGGAGGAAGCAAGGATGCCAAGACCTTGAGGTTTGGCACTCGATACTCTCTGCCTATCCCGTAAGGGTCTTGGCGTTAAGATAAGTTGTCATATTCGTGTCCCATCACCACCAAACAGATTTCGAAAATTTATCAAGAAAGTAATCGTATCCTTGATTAATTGTTATTATCAGTTTGCAATCGTAATTTCGATTCCTTTTTTGATTACTCTTTTGATTAAAGCATACTAACTACCTAGATACATTTAGATTATCGAAAAA
The DNA here is from genome assembly GCA_002245475.1 of Calephelis virginiensis. Taxonomy (NCBI): domain Eukaryota; kingdom Metazoa; phylum Arthropoda; class Insecta; order Lepidoptera; family Riodinidae; genus Calephelis; species Calephelis virginiensis. Next base: position 39,018 of record NJDC01016774.1, read on the forward strand.
TAAAATAGTTATTAATTATAATTACATTACATTACATAATCATTCTTATTTTTAATCAGTCTCATGAATGACATTTTTATTACCTAGTAATTAAATAAAGTAATCAAAATTTTATTTTATAGTAATTGTTTGTGTACTATTTTTGGCTGAAATGAAACTTCAAAAGTACCCTCTTTTTAAACATCTGAATGCACCCCACGCGCCGTATCTTCGCTTCGATATGCAATTGAACACGCGAAAAATCTCTTTTTGCCTTTGATTAAGGATTTGAATAATGAAAGAGTATAAAACAATCCATGACATCGAAATTCTATCAGCAGGTTTTTTAGAAAATCGCAGCCATACGTGATACGATTGACTGACTAAGTATCGCCTCTGTGGTCTAGCGGTCCGGGTGTTGGACTTGACTGCATGAGGTCCCGGGTTCGAATCCCGGGACGGCCAACAAAAAGAAAATTAGATTTTTTCCAATTTTCTAATAAAAGATGTTGGTCGGGATTGGAAATGTGCCCGGTTGGCGATAGGCTTGCCACCTATCACATTGTGGGACTTAGTGTCTTCGGCTAGTCGTGGGTGCCTTGGTTACACCTCTGCCTACCTCTTCGGGTATATGGGCGTGAAGATACTTCTACTTCTTCTTTACTTCTAATCATTAAAAGTTTAATCAAGTCTTTTCATACATTCAGATTACTACGAGTATTTTAATCAAAAGTAACGATTACAAAGTAATAATGATTGAGAGTAATCCAGATTTATAGTAATTATGATTGATGTAGTCATGATTACTTTCAATGAGATCATTAATCAGATTACGTCCAACTCTGCTCCATTCAGACTATTCCCTGAACACATTCATCTTTCAACATCCACGGTGTACCTGCTAAAAGTACATCCAAAATATACAATCTCATTCCCTTGTACTAGCCCTACATCATCAACTAAAATTCTTACATCCGTTCTGGTTTCGTCTCTTTCTTTCGTCTCGTTGGTATATACGACAATATACCTATAAAACAAAGAAAATCAAAGTTATAGCTCGTATCTGTCTGGATTCTCTGTGTGAAATAGACCATCCGCCTCTCTGCCAGGCAGCTTTAAAGAGACAAGCATAGGTTACATGGGTCAACACCAACAAGACCAGTTAGAGTGCAGTGCAGCATCTTGCCTGAGTATGGATCTACCACCTCACCTATTTCTGCCGTCATAATGACATTGTCATTGTAGGATAGCAGCAGACTTGCACAATAGGCCTAACACCTCAGCCACGGGACAGCACCTGTAACATCTATGGTGTCTATGGCTACGGTATCTTACCAACGGAAAAGCAGTGTGCTTGTTCGATGCCCAATGCCATCAAAACTACTAAATATTTCTTTTTTTTCTTTCTTTAGGTTTTGGCAATCTCATTAGTATTTTGCCATTAGTCAAGTAGAAATTTGCATCAAATTTTATATCAATTATAATTAGTCATCAGTCATAAGTCGTCAGTAAGTCATGTCAGGCTCTTGGGTAAAGCGGTGGCTTTTTTACACAAGTTTATGTAATGAGATTTGACGGCAACGAGGAAATAGACGATACGCTAATTTCTTCATGATTATTTCATTTGTGCACTTTCACTGAACAAAATTGTACAAATTGCCACCAAAATTTACTAATTTCACTCAATATTAACACGCAATTCAATAATTCTGAAAAAACTTCGACCATCTTTTCTCTCTATGGCGCCAAAATCCCTACTTTTTACAAAAACTTTTTTTCAATTTAAATTTCTTTTTTCAGATTTGGAACATGGTGGTATTTTTAACGAGATTACCAAAGAGGTAAGTTTCTTTTGATATTTTTGCCTTAAAACTTTTGTTCAGACAAATTTTTGGTTTGGTGCAGCTCTATTTGCATCTGTTGTCGGTAAAGTAGGTATGTACTATGAATTACATTGTTGCTACTAGACCTCAGCTGACAGCTCTAGTTTACTTACAATTCTCATTTTAATTTTGGTTCATTCGAAATCAGTCCCTAATACAATTACTTTTATGACATTAATGGTATAAATTATCCAAGACTATTTCACATTAAGAAAATCATTAAAAATAGACGGGTTGCACTCCGGGAGTGCTGGCAGAAGTGAAACTTGAATATTAGGTTAGGTTAGGTTAGGGAATAATTTTGCACGAATTGCTTTAATTATCAGTATGAACGCACTATCATTTATGTGGTATAACACAATAGTCTTGTGCATTTTTGGGTTCGCACTGTAATCGTACAATCTGTAAAATGTACTCCATACTACACCTGATTAGTACTATTAGTACCTACCTATTAGTACGCTGTGCTAAACCATAAAACTTCAGTACGCTACCTACTAGTCGGCCACTTCATAATTTAACTCGGCCAATTAAAATAGTATTACTTATGAGATAAAATATGATGAAATATTAAATTTTTCAAACTTAACATAATTCAATTCAATATAATACATGTATTATGTGCATATCGATTTTCCTTCTATTATTATTTCCTTTGTTAAACTTACAACTTTTTCGAAAACAGCTAAACTTTTTTACGTTGTACTGTAATTTCTATTAACTGAGAAACTTTGATATACCAACAAGTCGCAAACAAATTAGAAGATGTTTTACTCAATTAATATCTCTTTTATTTTCCACAAACTGTTTTTTCACGATTGTTTTATACTCACTCATACTGGTATTTATCTAT
>NJDC01016777.1:0-27394 GCA_002245475.1 Calephelis virginiensis
TCATTACATGAGCTTGTGTAAAAAGGCCACCGTTTTACCCAAGAGCCTGACATGACATACTGACGACTTATGACTGATGACTAATTGAAATTGATATAAAATTTGATGCAAATTACTACTTGACTAATGGCTAAACACTAACGTGAAGGCCAAAACCTAAAGAAAGAAAGAAAAGAAGTAATTTTCGTTGGAAATTTACATGATTATGTACATCATACAATTTTTTTTTAAGATTTATCGTTCTCACATTTAAGAAGTTACACATTTTACCACTTTGGAAGCGCGATGCTCACTACTCAGTTAGTAAAAAAAATTGATAGAAAGTGAAGGTCAAAATTTTAATGCGGTTTACAGAATACATCTTACCAAGTTTCAACAGCATAGCTTTTACAGTTTTGGAAAAAAATAATGTAACATACGAACGGACAGACAGATAGACACGATGAAACTATAAGGTTCCGTTTTTTGTCTTTGGCTTCGGAACCCTAAAAATGAGGTTACCCAAAATCATTACCTCCTTTTACCACTCTGTGTAACTTATAAGTAAGTCTATTGGAATATACAACCATGAATCTTTTACGCGGCAGAAAGGGTTCCAGCCTCAACATTAAATAACAATAAAATTCCAACTTCTTTTGAAGTTTCTGTGAAGGGAGATCAAAAAGAACGGAATACTGTACTAAAATAGTAAATTAAATCTCTTTGTAAAGAATCCGATTAAGGTTGCTACTTTTTTAACCCGGATGTATATAAGGGTTAGCTTTTTCGTGCGTATCTTCGAAGTTAATGTTACATTTTATATTACTTTAAGTATATTTAGGTAATGACATTAACAAAGTTAAGCGACTGTCAGCTATTATTACAATATCCTAGACAACATAGTCGGTTGACGAATCTATCTTTCAAACTCTGTGGTCTAGCGGCCCGGCGTCGGAATTGACTTCTTGAGGTCCCGGGTTCAATCCCAGGGTCGGGCAACTAAAAAAATTGTATTTTCAATTTTCTAATAAAGATAACGTTGCCCGGGATTGGATATGTGCCCGGTTGGTGATAGGCTTGCTACCTAACACATTGTGGGCCTTAGTGTCTTATGCTAGACGTGAGTGCTTTGGTGGTGAATAAGTATCGTTTAGTGATGATCACTGGGTAAAGTGTACATTAAATGGCTGTCCAATGACGTGTTTCATATTTGCTATCTCTCGTAACTAACAAAAACACAATAGAGATAGCAAATACAAAACACGTCATTTGACAGCTATTTGATGTACACTTTAGCCAGTCATCATAACTAAAAAGATATTGAATAGCCCCGCTGGTTGTGCCTCTGTCTACCTCTTCGGGGGGGACTGACTTATGTAATAAAGTATTTTATGTAGCACATTATTTTCAAATCAGGGGACACACAGGGATCACAATCAGGAGAAGCGCGGGCTTGTTTGCTGTCTCCAGTCTTAGTCGCGGCAACAAAAAAATACAATGCAATGGCAGGCTATGATTTCATAGGTTTTCGCGATCATGTGCAGTTCTATTACTAATATACCGACACGGGCATATCACGACACGGTAGTATTAGTATTGTAGTATTATTTGTGAACTGCCTGCTTTATGCAGATGATGCTACTTTTGGGCTTTACACCATCAGAGCTGGAAACACTGGTCACAATTATGGAAGGAGAGTGTGTGTATGGAATAGTGTGAATAGAGCGAGTCTAGTCAAAGTAGTAGTAGAGTCAAAAACTAGACTCGATTTGCATAATTCTGTACATTGTGAATTATAAACAATTTTAAAATGTAAATAAATTTAACCCTATCTATCGTACACTACCACCGTTTCCAAACCTAGCCAGTCAGGAGAAGAAACAGGGAAACAAATTCCCCGGCAGCCAGGATATAACCTATCATCGTTGTACTTCCACCGTTTCCAAACCTAGCCAGGCAGGAGACGAAACGGCGAGGTCTAAGGCCGCAGTGGCAACCCTTAATTCGAATAAAATCAATGAATTTGAATCGAAAATGAAATTGACCTTTCATAAGATATTTAATTGACAGGGAAAAAATAAGAGGCTTTCAAAACGACATTCTCGCGATTGTCTTTGAAGAAGAATTGGAAATACTTCGACAAGGATAATGCGATTTCGGTCGGATTATGGTTTAGACGCCATTTTAACAGAATTTACAATAAAGCTGAGTATTCTTCCCGTATTTTTATGAACTCGTAAGGAGATTGTGGTATGTCTCAGGCTTTGATAAAACGTTTTTTGTATCGCGTGTTTGTTGCGTGCCTAAAAGGATTTTTATTTTTCCATCATGTCGTCAGTGCTAATAAATTAAAATAAAGTTAATTTTTGATAGCAAGTAAAATATGTATTCTTATCACTTGTTTTATTATGAACTCTAAATAATTGTAGCCACATTTTTTCCATGGTTTTCAGTTATTAGATTTTTTCAAATATACTAATTAATGCAAAAAGTATTATGTAAATGTCAATTAGGTATACTTTGCGTTGCCAAAACACAAAATTTGGAGTTCCAACTTTTAAATTTATTGACTTTCTTACAGATCATTCGCTGTTTTACCTTTTTAAATGCGGAATTTTGGAAATCCTTTTCCTAGATCTTTTTTCATTAAATATCTTTTTATTTTTGTTATTTTTATGATATTGGCAACAAACATGCGAACAAATTTTCTAATGGTAAGAAATTCACAACGCCCAGAAACTCCAAAGGTGGTAATGGTGCGATGCCATGACCAGGATGTAAGGCCTTGAGCAAAAGTAAATTTAGTGGCTACCTTAACCTCCGCACCGTAACACGTCATCGCCAAGCACTGACGTTACGGCGCCAGAAAAAGATAAGGCGGTGGACGGTGGTACTAAGCCGGGTGACTCGCTGCAAAAGTCTACCACCTAGTCAGATGTCACGGTGTTAGTGACCGTAAGCGTATTCTAGACTTTTAAGAGCTGCCTGGCAGGAAGGCAGATGTCTATTCTGCAAAGGAGCCCGGAACACTTGGAAACAACCTATGTTATAACAACATTTCAACGCTTTAGCCGTAAAAGCATAACAGACAACAGACAAAATTAGTATGGATTGCATTTGTGGAATCCAGATATAATAATATCAATATCAATTAATAATAAATCATATGACTATTCCCCGTGTAGTCTGGGTCTACTGTGTAAAAAATTTCCTCTTGTCTGGCGGCTAGTAGCTAGGCAAACCTAGTAAGTATTAAGTCATTAACCAGTAGACCATTGCTGGTAGTGTATCATGCACCAACTTTCCCTGTCATCCACTGCCCTAAAGAAATTGTCCTACCCCCATAATGACAGTGTCATGTTTCGATCCGGAGAGTAGGATACCTTCTAAACTTGCACAACGAGTTTTGGCGCGACAGAGAGAAAAGATGGACGAAGTTTTTTCATAATTATTGAATTTCGTGTTGAAATTGAGTGAAATTAGTCAATTTTGGTGGCATTTTGTACAATTTTGATCAGTAAAAGTGCACAAATGAAATAATAATGAAGAAATTAGCGTATCGTATATTTCCTCGAGTAGCTTGAGTAATGAGGCCACCGCTTAACCAAGAAACTGACATGACTTACTGACGACTTTTGACTGATGAGAAATTAGAATTGATTAAAATTTATATAAAATTTGATGCAAATTTCTACTCGACTAATGGTAAACTACTAACGTGAAGGCCAAAACCTAAAGAAAGAAAGAAAAGAACTTGCACAACAAGACTAACACTCCGTCCCAGGACACTGACATAGTTGCATTATCTGTTAACATCAGGTAGACTTGTACTTCTTGGCTGACTAAGCCTTTGAATTTGGATATTTATTACATGCTACCTGTTAGGCTGCGACTACGTCAGCGTAAGATAATTACGATTTTTATACAAACTTTCATCGTCTATTTAAGTCCTTTGGCGGTTTACGTTTGTTAAAAAATAGCCCATGTTCGAATTCGAATCTTTAGCTTAAATTTAAGATCATACAAAATTTCATCAAAATCCCCTTAGTTGTTTAGCCGTACAGACTTTGGTATTTATAAAATTAGAGTAGAGTATGAATTATATTAGCTCAGGTAGAAGAAGAAAAAAAAACAAATTCCTTTGGCACCAGGATTTACTTAAAATCTATGTTCAGCGGCAAACGAGAAATAGCAGAAAGAAGACATCAAGGAGTTTATGAACTCCTTAGAATTATCTATTTTAATATCTGAAATTATTTGGAAAAGCTCGACTGTTCAAAATTACACCATAAACTTTATGTAGTCAATAGTCGAATTGGGTGAAGTTTCTCGGAGTTTGTAACAGTTCTCAAAGCGGCCATAACAGATTCCAACTCGTTTCTTACAGCGCGATTTACATAATGTCCCCTTTTGTTTCGTGAACACCGTCCGTGCAACTAGTGCTAATCGACTGGCTAATTGCTTTATGAAGCTGGAAGCTGTAGCACTTGTAAGACAGAGAATGCTAAAATGCTAAAACTAAGGAATGGTGATTTTTTTATTTTCATGAAACACTCTTAGGTACTGTTTTAAATGCTGAATGCTGGTAGGAACGAATGAATTCTTTATTTCTTTTATAAAACAGAAAAAATGAAGCAAGCAGGTCTCGTAATGACAAGAGGAAACCAACACCTTTAGACACCTTACTTACCTTACATATACGTACTTAATAATACGGATAACGACAATGGCGAGCGAGCGAGAGACAATGGAGAGAGCTACGACGCAGGAATACGTATAACGAATGCACTAATTAGAGAGTGAGCACAGCTCTTTACCACCTAATTATAATAGTGGTTTATTACATTTAACTAACAATGTACTTTATAACATTTAACAAACAAATTTACTGAAAACTGGATATCCAATTAAAAAAACATAAAACGCGATATCGACGTGTTTATTATAAAAAAACAAAACTTTTATTATTGTGATCCCCTTCACTTAGTTCCTTCACACATTATTATTGTGTCATTTGAAACTTGAAAGAGTTAAAAAACCACATTGCTGGAATCAGGTTTTGCAAGCCTGGAACCAGCTTTGCGAAATCCTGATTTCTGAGTTTGGAGAATGGAGCTGAGTAGTTGTCAGAGTACTGAGTGAGGTACTTAGAGTTAAATTGAAGGGTCCCGTTAGTAACAGGGTCTTGAATATTTAAAAATGTATTATAAAATGAGATTGAATGATATTTTAATGTGCGACATAGCAATTACTGTACAAATACCTTCTGGTTTTTAACCAATGCCTAAAAGTTTAAGATTATAAATTCGACTGCATGTTTTTGTATGTTACGCGATAACTCTGATAATAACAAACAGATTACAATAGTTCTTTTTTGTTAGGTAGGGCTTGATTTTAAAGTAGGTTTTTGGATTATAATTAACAAAATCATGCGCAAACTTTTAATAAAAGAATTATCAAATCATGACGATCTGACATTTCCTGGTATCACAATTTGCAGTAGTAAATTTGCATTCGATTTTTTTGCAGTTTTACTGCACTTTATTTATTAAGTTTGCCTCACGGTTTCTTGGTTTTAAAGACGAGAGAGAGAAGTAAGTGAATCTCTTATTAGTAAGAGACAACTGTTTGCTATTAGACAGAATAAATTATACATTAACGTTGCTGTCTTGAGTTGCGTATGTCAATCTACCGTCAACGTTACCCTCGAGCATGAAACACAGCATGCAACATATAATCCAGGATTTTCTTTGTCTGGCCCCCTCTATACCTCTATCCAGAACCTTTGTTAATCCCTTGCGTAAAGACTAAACCCCTTATTAAAACATTAACTTGACATGTCATATTTTGTGAAGACAATCGATCCATTAATTTAACCGCCTATGCTATTACATGTTTAGCCCCTGACGGAAAAAAAGGGGGTGTGTTAAGATAGACGTATTTGTGTGTGTGTCTATGGCATTATAACTTTTGAACGGATAAAAAGATCCGGTTTGACCGGAATGGATTACGATCAAGATTTTTTTGTTTGAAAGCTGACGTGATAGAGATGGTTCTAAGTTGCTATACAAATAGGTTTGGCGGAGGTTATTGAATTTTGAATTTGAGGATCACTATGTATAGGGAAGATAACAATTTAAAGAAAACCACTACAGATAGGTTTTATAAATTAACGAATTTATATATAAGTTGTTCGATTCTTTAACATCAAAAGCAAAATATATTGAAAAGAAATTTAAAATGTTGTATTTACTAAAATAATTATATATAATTGAGAACTACGGAACCCACTATGTGTGAGCACGAACTCGCAAGTACAACATTTACTTTTATTTTATCCAGTTACCGAGAAGGCACAGACTGACATGTTCGAAGAAGGCATTTTAAAAGAATTCTCGTTGCGGGTGGGCATTACATTGAACATCTGCTTAACTGAATTTTAAAACAAACTCGACTGCACAAATAGAAACAATAATCCTAATCTTCGGGTCCATATCCCGGAAAAGGTAGGCAGATGCACATCCAGGGTACTCACGAGTAGCTGACACTGAGTCATACAATGTGATAGGTAAGCAAACCTATCGCCAAACGGTCATATTTCCAATCCCGAGCAACAGTGTATTTATTAGAGAATTTAAATTTTCTTTTTTATATTATTTTTAAAATTATTTTTCTTGAGAAACAATATTAAAACATTCACAGAGGTAACGTATTTTAAGCACTGCAACCCTGGGTTAAGAGCAGGATTTAGAAGGCAGCAATTTTGGGGGCATTCGGACGGAAACATTGTGTGGGGATTCCTCAGTCTGTTAGAGTGACAATGATAGCTTCGTTGTAAGGTCACCGTTTCTGGTAACCTAATTTTTATGTTCATATTTGTTATGTTAAATGTATAACCGCAGGTAGGTAGTAAGAGATAAAGTAAATAAGTGATAATAAAAATAATGACCTTTTTAATCTATGCAGGCGTCTTACGAGCTGCAGAATATACTGTCTGCCTTAACTGGCATTAAGGCAGACAATATATTCTACACAAGAAACCTGCAATATTAAAATTCCTACAATATCATATCACAAATGCCACGTTTGTTGGCTTGTTACCCAACCTTTAAATAATGTGGGAGGTTCCCAATTCAAGTGCACCTTTTCACGTAAGTTACAGAAATTTTTCACTGGACGAGCAGATTTTAACCATAAAATCAATGTCCGATTTTGTCATCCGGTTTTGAGGACACGGTGGCCGATAAATTAGTTTTCACTTCAAAGGCTTAGATTCAATCAATATAAAGTGAAACAGTGCAAGTGTTTTCATTTATTAAAAAATTCATACATAATGGAGTTTCACCAAGTGCCAAGGACGAAAATAATTCAATATACTTAAATTCATTTTATTAATGGGCCAGGAAAATATTTGGCACCTATAGAGCTTTGTTTCCTAACACCAGATAGTAAGGCTGTTTTTATTCTTCCAACTCTAAAAAAGACAAGCCCGCTAAGTTTCTTTCGTCGGATTTTTGTGAGAGGCTGCGTTCCGACCCGGTAGTAGATTTTGAAATAAAATAAACGCGTCTTATGTACTCATTGTATTTTCTATCTATATCTATACTTCTATATTATAAAGAGGAAATGTTTGATTTTTTTGTTTGTTTGAAATGAATAGGCTCCGAAACTACTGGATCGATTTCAAAAATTCTTTCAACCTTAGAATGCTGCATTATCCCTGAGTGACATAGGCTTTGTTTCGTCAAAATCGGTGCAGTAAAAGCCAAGTTACGCAGGCGAAGCTGCGTGAAACTGTTAGTATGAAATAAACGATTTTCAATACATTTTTTTTATTTGCTCTGCTTTATCAAGGCCCTAAGTAAAATGCAGGTAGGATCTTTACCAAAAGAGGACTTATGCTACGGAAAAAAACATGCTCTTGTGATGCCAAAGGTTCATATAGTAACAAAACGTGATACATACCAACTATCATATTAGCCTCGTTGTGTGCCAGTTTTGTATCTTTATCAGAACTGTCCGGTGATGAATCGTTTCCTGTGACCTTTAGAGTAGTCTCTTCTGTAAACAAATACAATCATCTTATTATCTTGAATGCAAAGCCAAATCAATCACTACTTTATAAACTGCAACTATACGATACATATGATTCAATTGTTTCAATCTGTTTGTTTTGATATATAATAAGTTGCCAGATAAGTTAAAATCACTTCCAAGTAATAAAAAAAAACGCTTAGTGAGTACTTGAATAACAAATGTTTCTACTCAGTAAAATACTAGTTTAAAAACAAGATGTAAATCAGATTATCACGTTATTATTATTATTACAAATATCATTTTTTTGACATTTTTGTTAATATTAATATAATGACAACATGTAGAATAATTAACAATTATATAGAAAATAGTATTTTTTTAAATAATTTAAGTTACAATGATGATGTTCTATGTAATTTGACATGTGTTGTTAATTGTTAATTTGTTAATTAATCAAACTCCTATCTATCTATCTATGATTGATTCTGAAGAAAAGTAATGATTTTTGTACTCCAGTAAATTGGCAAAATAGTAATAAGCGCATGTATTTTTTATAATATGTCACCCTATTTTTACAAAATAAAAAAGTTTAAAGTTAAGCTTGAAGTTTCGCCGTTTCTTCTCCTGACTGGCCAGGTTCGGAAACGGTGGTAGTGTATGGTAGATAGGGTAAAACTTGATCTTTATAATTGTTGCTAAAATTAATAAGTGATAGCCTAGTAATAAATATATTTTAACTAATTTATGTTAAATTATATTAACTAGAGGTCGCCCGTTGGTCGAAATTCGACCATAACAAATTTTAATATCTTGTTTATAAGAACGCCATCTTCATTTCGTGTAGATAATGGTACTGACGCAAAATATGAAGATAGAAAGAGTTGATGCACTGACACAAGTCCTGAACAGTGACAGTAGAAGCCTATCTACTACCTAGAAATTGTATAGCATTTGATCTAGTAGTTTACAGGTAATGAAAGAATAAATTGTGAACAGACAAGAATTTAAAAGCATCTTAAAATATACTAAACACATACATTACAACAACCACACAAAAGCGGATCTTGTTTGGCTTCAAGTAATATCTCAATTTTGTCCACAAAAAAGCAATTGAAAGAGTTTTGTAATTTTATCCATCTATTAAATTATATTGTGTTATTTATCGTACGGAATAATCTTTCCTTTTACAATACAATTCTAATGTTTTTAATAAAAAATAGTTTTGGCAGAGTTAGGTAACTTAAAAATATTTCTTTACAAGTTATCAGGATATATTTTGACATATAACTTCATTTATAACATTCACTTGAAATAATCTTCCGTCAACAAAATACAACAGATTGTATTCAAAATCTGGATGACAGTTATTTTTAAGCGAATAACGAAAATTACTCTTTAAAAGGGGTATTGAACTTCTTTACGTCATATACGAAATATAATATATGTCACGAAAAGCCATCGAGCTCTACAAGTATCAAGGAATAATAGAGTACTAACAAACCTATCGCCCATAGAGTCGTCACATCTTTACGACAAAATGTATCTACTAACGTGGTCGAGTGGCTAACGCACACGCCTAACTACATCGACCAAACGCGTAGGACGGGTTCGATTCCTGACGGGGGCAGGCATTTGTGTGATGAACATCTAAATGTCTGCATTTCCGGGTCTGGGTGTTTATTAAATATATTCTGGTATCTATTTAATTATTTCTATGTATTAGAATCGTTGACTAACACCCATAACATAGGCATATAATTTGCTTACTTTGGGGTTAGATTCAATTCGTGTGACTTGTGCAGGTATATAATTTTTATTATTTATTTATTATTCATCATTGCAGGCGAACCTTGCTTAAGTTATTTTATAACGACTTAAGTGTATATCTCTGTGTTCCACGTTTTAAAACGGCTGAACCCATTTTTATGTATTTCATCATTTATATAGATTAGATCTTGGAAAAGGAAATCAGCTAAATTATTCCTATATTTCAAAGACTTTGTTATAGAGGACTAAACATAATTTGAATACGCCTACGCGAGCTAAACTGCGAGTTGCGACTAGCAAAAAATTTAACAGAAAAAATATATTTTTCGTGGGAAAGAGAAAACATTTGTTTTGAATTTAAAAAAATGGAATACTCTAATCAAGCGGTACGACTTTAGACAACTTTTTCTAAAAAAAATAACGTTGCCCGGGGGTAGATATGTGCTTGGTTGGATAGGTTTTGTCACCTATCACATTGTGGAAATTAGTGTCTTCGACTAGTCGTAACTGTCCAGGATGCTGATTATGTAACTCAGTTGCCAACTCAAAATGGAAAAGTGTACATCAAATGACGTCATTTGTGTTTGCTATCTCTGTTGTATTTCTGTTGGTCACTGGAGATAACAAATACTTGATGTACACTTTTCCATTTTAGTTGGCAACTGAGATACATAATCAGCACCCTAGTTGTGCCTCTGTCTACTTCTTTCATACGAGCATAACGAAACTCTTTTCTGTACAATTTGAATTAACCCAACATGTACTTTTTAATAGTATGTTTCTCATATGCTATCCGAGACTTTACCTTCCTGTAAAAAAGTCCACCTGACAACCTATGCTTTTTATACCTAAACCAAGATTGACTTCCGGTTTTCAATACATCCGGTTATTTATACGAACTTGAAATCTCAAAAGATGGCATGTATAACAGTGCATAACAGTCTGATAAGTTTAAAATAAAATATCGTAAGTACATATTCCTAGCAATGCTTCGAGCACGATCGTTAGTAATAATTATACTTCAATAGAACTATTTTTTGTTAAACACAGTCTATATTACCCTGGAATGTCATTTTTCATGGTAATGGTATTTCTGAACAGCATTTTTGTTTTAAAAATAATCTACGGGGAAAAAAATCAAATAAAACTTAATCTTTCCATCGGTTTTGCTATAGCCATATATATATACTAGCTGACCCGGCAAACGTTGTTTTGCCATATAACTAATTCGACCCGGGATAAAAAATGACTATTAAAAATAGGGGTTGGTGATAAAAAGGTGAAACTTTAGGGTTGTATGTACTTTTATATGCTGTATCATAAAAAAATAAAAACAAAAAATTTTGTCTGAAAATTACAAAAAAAAATTTAGAAGTGGACCACCCTTAACATTTAGGGGGATGCAAAATTAATGTTGGCCGATTCTCATAGATATCGGATAAGAACAAAAAATTTCATTAAAAATCGGTCAAGCCGTTTCGGAGGAGTATGGCAACGAAAACTGTGACACGAGAATTTTATATATTAGATAAACGGAGGATCGTTTAAAAAATGATACACGTAAATTATTAAGTAAGTAATGATACACCTAAGTATTAAGTATCTTCACGCCCATATCCCCTAAGGAGTAGACAGAGCACAACCAGGGCACCCAAGACTAGCCGAAGACACTAAGTGCCACAATGTGATAGGGACCACATGTCCAATCCCGGGCAACATTATTTTTATTAGAAAAATGAAAATAAACATTTTCTAATATTTTTATTATCCGACCCGGGAAACGAACCCGGGACCTCAAGAAGTCAAATCCGAAGCCGGACCGCTAGACCACAGAAGCACGTAAATTATTCCTATTGGTAGACTTTTGAGTGGAAAAGAGTTTTGAAATTTCCGCGTTCATAAAAGAAATTTGCGTACTAGTAAATTGAATAGAACATAGATATTGACGATTGTTAAAATTAAACTTTATTCTTTTTTTTTGTTTATTCGCCTGAAGGAATGCTTAAAAGAGTCTAAGTTTGCAGACACGCTAAGCTAAAAAAGTTATTATGTGTACTGTCAGGTTTTATTGTTCTAGAAAAATCGAAATTGATACAAAATATTCATATTTTCAAACAAAGAAACACTTGCACTCTTTTACGTATCACTTATAATTTATTATTTTACAAAATATTTAAAGATATGAATTTACAAATTGTTTAAAAATATGAATTTTTAGAAGTTTTACCAAGCGCCGACGATGGAAAATATCAAATATGATACAAAATAAATAACTAAAGACAGAATAGAAAATACATCTATCGTACTATGTACCTACTAGAGTTTAACAGGAACATGACCTAATATTTAGTATCACCTTTGCTATACCGTAATAAAACCACAGCACTCACCACTTTCGTTTTCAATCTATATGGTAGCCAACAAACATATACAAGCGTTTTATGTTCTATTCTCAAAGTGGGAACACACCTCTATTTAGTATGTCTTTTACGGAGAAATAAGTCTGCATGTTTGACTAACAATATCCTGAAAAGAAATCAGGACATACATACAACATTTTTGTAAGTATCTATCTCCACGCTGTATCCCCAAAGTAAACAAAGGTATAATATAATAGTATAAGTGCTACTACTTATCCCACAACGTGCAAAGTGAGACACCTATCGCCAACTGAGTACTTAACCAATTCCGAGCGACGATGTTTTTATTAAACATAATATATACATATGTTCAAGTTCACCCTTACGGGATAGGCAGAGAGTATTGAAAGCCTTGTAGACCTGCCTGGCTTATTCCGCATTCAAACCCTTTTCATACAAACACCTCGGTTTTGGAGACTCTTTCAGCACCTAGCTGAAAAAAACCCAAGCGATTTGACCGTGGAAGGTCAACCCAGGTCCCTCCGGCTACCTACATCCATCCACATTCGTATTTATATCTGCATTGTCTACCTTTGATCTGACTTTATTTCCACATAACCAAACCAATGGAGCATGCCCTCTCTCATTTTGACACACGTTCTTTTCCCACTCTTTTCCGGATCTCACGTTACAAATGTAGCTAGCGACCATCTTATTACAAATTTAAATAAAAACATACGCCTACTTTGCAAATAACACTTGCTTCTTTTCGAAATAAAAAAAAAACACATTTTCCGACTGGATCCTAACCCGAGACCTCAATGTAATCAGAGCCAGACCCACTAGTCATAATTATATTCAGAATTGTCATTGTATGTTTAATATTTGATTGCAAACAGAACTATTAGATAATTAATCTTATCACTCTGTTTCGGAATCCACTCAGATGATATCAGTACTTAATCAACTAATGAAATTACCCACATCATTAGTTAATTACGCTTTATACAGAGGATACTGAACCTACCCCTCGAAAGCTTTCCGCACTTGAAAAGCTTTTGAGCCTTTGAGTGCCGTCTGCCAGTCCCGCCTACATTGGTAACAATATTTACATAACCTATACCTGCCACAACATCAGTGTTCATTGTCATGTTCCGTACTGGAAAGTAAGGAACCAAACGACGTGGACATGTCACCTAAGATATCGACCACAATAACAAGAATATTTATGGTGTATATAAAAGTATCTCTTACCATCATGAGTATCGTCTGCTTGCCATCTTTTTAACCCACCTAAAAAAAATTTATACGTTTGACTCCAATCGATTTACGTATGGTAATCGATTTCTCTATCATTTCAAACACGCTTTTTTTTTAAAAAGCGTACTTCTAAGTTGGACTTAGTACCACCAAACCTTGATCTGATGACGGAATCCCAGAGCAAGGACTTAAATTATATGAGGATTTATTAACCCTCCAAACCGAAACTAGACTGACTGACTGGCGAGCACTGACGTTATGATGTTAGCAATAAAACAAAATTTTAAAAATCTTTAACCCAACAAAACCTACGTGTAATATAGCTAAAAACCATTCTAGACACGTGAGCTTTCAAACAAAACAGTCTGCATCAAAATCGTCCCACACGTTTAAAAGCTATGATGCCACAGATATTCATACAGATACTTTAAACTTTGCTATTTATCTGTCGGGGGTCAAAAAGTAAAGCAATCTGAACAAGTAATTATGCGATTCTAGCAGTCTGACTACACCAGTGGAATCTAACAATCAAAATTCCTAGAGTGGAAGGCAGAGTATCATATCAGTAACAAAATAGGAATGTCCGTCGAAGAGAAAATCAAGAAGAATAAACAGTTTTTCCCCATGTGGGTCCGGGATTCTTTTGCAGAAGAGACCATTTGCCTTCCTGCCAAGCACCTCGTAAAAGGCGAACATAGGCTTACCGTCACTAACACCGTGACATCTGACTAGGATGTAGAGTTTCCCAGCGACGCACCCGATTAGTACCACCGCCTTACCTATTCCTGCCGCCATAACGTCACGACGTGTTCCGGTTGGGAGGGTAAGGTAGCCGATAAACTTACTTTTGCTGGAGGCCTAATATCCCGGCCTCAGGTTGACAACGCACCATTACCACCTTTGGTATATCGAGGCGGTATGAATTTCTTACCATCAGGAAATCCATCTGCTTGTTTGCCTTCCAATATGATAAAAAAGTAACGAAATAGAAATGTCCGTCGAAGAGAAAATCAAGAAGAATAATCAGTAACGAAATAGGAATGTCCTAAGAGAAAATCAAGAAGAATAAACAAGTTCACATTAATGGCAAATGGGAAAACAATTTGCCCAAAAAATAACCGGTTCAGCTCCCCAGGGGCTGTCGACCTCAAATAAGTAATTTCACGGAACCCTGTTGGGACTCGCAAAAATAATGTTTCAATGAACACATAAAGGAATGTTCAACTGGAGTTAATTGGGGAAAACTACATGGTATATGGCTTTTTCAACCTTCATTTTTTATATGAGAGGTCAGCAAACACGCGCATGTCTACTCTGGTGGTAAGAGACATCCTTAGCCCATAGACAACATTAAAGTAACAGATGCGATCCTGTGGTCGCAATGTTAGGCCTATTATGCAAGTCTACCGACTACCCAACCCTCCAAACCAGTACATGACAGTCATATGGTAATTGATAAGGTGGGATCCCTAGACCCTACCCACTATTTTTACTCTGACTACTGCCAACTGCCTCCACATGTAGCTTGTAAGATCATCGTTTTGTTATAAATTTGTATCCGCGACTAATTAGTGTTTTAAAAGTTTCAGTTTGTAATGGTCGTCAACTAGTTTTGTGACGACTCTTTTGGAGTCAGTAATCGTCATTATCATTTTCCGGTTTGAACAGAAGTATAACTTAAAAATTTAAGTCGTGAAAAACTATTAAAAGCCATATTTATAAAAGAATAGCAGTCCGCCATTGCTTCACACGGTTATGAAATATACATATAAACCTTCCAATTCAATCACATTATGAATTAAAAAACCGCATCATAATCCATTGCGTAGTTTTAAAGATTTAAGCATACAAAGGGACATAGGAACAGAGAAAGCGACTTTGTTTTATACTATGTAGTGAAGAATAAGAAGAAGATAAAAAGCGCGGAAGGTGGTTCCGCGCTATGGACAATAACAAAAAATATTAAAATTGGATACTTTAATTAAGTACAGAAACTTAGGCGTGGTCTACCAAAAAATGCACACATTGATAAGAAAACGTCATACTTTTTTTCGTCACTTGAAAGTATTTTCTAATAAGGATTTTCCTATGACTACATGAGTTCTCACTAGCTCAAATGGTTACAGTGTCGTCAACAAGAAACAAAGTTTATAGTAGGGGAGCCCGCGATGCGAAATGTGTAGTAACTCCAGCGTAATTGGGACCCATTGCGCTTTGTCGATTAAATAGTGGAGAGTAAAAAAGGCCATGTAAGGTTTTTTCTTTTTAGCGGTGCGTTAAGTGTCTAGAAGCTAAAATAGCAATTTCAGTCACTTGATCATAGCCGAACTCATCACATATTAATAATGTGTCTCCGATGACAGAAATATGTCAATCAGACAAATTGCTGTAATAGACAATTAACACATATGACTTGGTTTTTGAAAGTTTCTGAACTTCCTACTCCCGTACGTCTTGTTCAAATCATCAGAAAATTCAAACATAGACTTATTGGCATACAATAACCCCGTCGTACTTTAATCTGACACGCTCGAGTATATTTTCAAGCCAAAAAAAATTAGACAGACAACCCTACATGCGCGTCTCTATGTAGAGATTTGATACATAATGGAGGCGTTCAACAATGGTACAGGGTATCTCCCATACCTTAATCTGACGCGCCTGAGTTAGTCCAAAAATCCCCTATTGGGCTCCCCTACTATTATAGTTTTAACCAGTTCTTGTAGCTCTTCGTTTAAAAATCGTTTAAAAATGTATCTCAAGCTTGGAAATAGTTGTAAAATAAAAATGTCTTATTTCCCAAATAAAGACAAAATTAATAAGCAAAAGTTGCCATCAAACATGATGTCAATACGACCAGTAAGACCACCTCCACAGAGGCCAGATATTATTAATAATACCAGAAATTAAAATATTTTCGATTCCATCCTATCCTATTAATATTATAAACGCAAAAGTTTGTATGTTTGTTTGTTACTCATTTACGCATAAACGGCCGAAACGATTATAAAATTTGACACATGTAGGTTAACTTGGATTAACAAATAGGATAGTTTTTATTCCAAAACAATGTTCTTGTGGGCAACAGCTAGTATTTAAAAAATTTAATTCTGGTATTTTTTTTGAAGTTTAAATGTACTAATAAAACTAATTTTCCAACAAGTTTCTTTGATTATACTAACTTTTGTTTGTTAGATATGTTATTAAGTTTGCGTATAAACTAAATGCATACGAAAGGAATTTTTCCATTCCTTTGAAATTCATCTTCGTAATGGAAGCTACACGTATGAGGAAAATTTTATGGGTTTCGTTGATCTCCTGTTGATCCGCTAAAAAGCAGAGAAGAGATAAACAATTCTGCATGTAAATATAAAACCCCTTTTATTATACGTTTATAGATTTACAAATGGTGCAATGGCACATGCACACTTGAATCTCAGGTTAATGCAAATTGAAAACTGGAATCAGATATGTCGGTTAAGGTACTCTTGAACATAGTACTAGCGGATAATTATGAGCATTACAATACACAATAAAATAACAACATTAATGAAAATGGACTTCAAAACTTAAAAATAAAAAGTAATAAAGATTTTAATATTAAATCTTTATTACTTTTTATTTTTAAGTTTAATTTTTAAGTTATATGTGCCATTTACCTATAGGTCTGTGCCAATCCAATTTCAAAACTTAGGACCCCTTTTTACGAAAATTGCTCGGACGCAAGAGAATAAAAATTGGCAGACTTATAGTTTATGTGTAGGCGAAGTACAGAACGCTAATATTTTTTAATAATAATACTTATAAAGTACATTAAATCAATAAATAAAACATTACCCACTATAAAGGTAGTAAAAAAAGTAGTTGGTCTTGAAGAATAAAGATAGCGTTCTTATCAACAAGATATTAAAATTTATTATGGTCTAATTTTGACCAATGGGCGACCACTAGTAATATAATTATTAGTTTAAAGCTTGGCACCGACTTCAAATCTATTAGTACATGGCACATTAGTACATGGTATATAAATAATAGGATATATATAAAAAATATTAAGTCTTTATTATTTTTTACTTCTTAGTTTTGAAGTCGGTTTATTAACGTAGTAATTTTAATTTAATACGTTTTAGTTTATTGCTGATATGATTTAATTTAACCAAAGTAAACTGTCACCTATCCCGATAGGTGAAAGTAGATAAAAAGTTCTCATAAAATAAAAACTGATGAGCCTACCTAAATTAAATTTTTATGGGACCAATTCGAAGCTATTTTGCATCAAACAAAAAAAGAATTACGTAAATCGGTTCAGAAACTTCGGAGAAATCGGTGTACATACTTAAAAAAATATACTGGCCGAATTGAGAACCTCCTCGTTTTTTTTAAACTCGGTTAAAAATACAGTACAAGACGTACTGGGAGGTTGTAAACACGCTATCAAACAAAAGTAACCTTGGACTAAACTTTGATTCCATTTTCCGATAATTATTAAATTTGGATTAAATCTCCGGTCCAGACGGATGTAAACCAATATTTACAACCGTCTACAACCCCTGTTAGCTTAACAAAGTATCTTTTTGAAGCAAATTTATTTCGTTATTTTAATATATCTTCATTTTTAATTAAAACTTTAAAGTATTACTATAAAGTCTATCCATCTAACTATAAAAAAATGTGAACACTCCTTAAACGTTCCTTTTAATAAGCACTGGTGGTGATTCTGCTGTTAACAAACTAAACTTATTTTAGATGCATGCTATCTTTTTCAAATGAAATAAAAACGAAAGAGATGGAATATTGTAGACATGTCAGATTAGTCCGAATATGTCAATTTGCGATGTTTTTACTTTTTAATCAACGTTTACCAAGTGATAAATTAAACGTCAGTAGAAATGTCGTGTACAGGCTAATTTAACAGCACTAAAAGTAGTGTGTCTCTTTCTATTACTTTCGTTGAAAGAAGATAGCGATAACGTAAAATAAGTTTAAGGAGTGCGCAACAAAATTACCACCGCTGTCAAAAATGGATTCTCAACCAATAAGATGTTGACGAGTCATTCTTGTAGGATCTTATGGGTCGGATGTCAGTGTCAGTGTTGAGTTAAACAACCAAATATGTTTTTGTATTAAGGCAGTAATTCCGCAGAATTGACATTCGTTTTGAAGCTGAAAGCCTAAACTCAGCCTGCCGGTCAGCCCAGGCGTGAAGCAATCGTTGACAACAATTTTAAAAACCCTGAACAATTAAAATCGATTTTCCCTTAAAGTTAATTTGATTAATCATTAAAATAAGACTCACGGACTGTATTATTATCAGTCTTCGACATTATCCATTTAGCTTCATTATCTGTCAGGAAATAAAACTGAACCCCGTTAATGGTCGGCGTGGTTAGAGTGCACATTGACCCCTCCATAAAATGGACGACTTGTTATGACGAGTAAGAGCATTGCAATATTTTCTCCAACGAATAGCAAGAACTAAGATTTTTATCACTTAAAACAGGGAATAAGCACACAACTCTTCTTATACCAGTACAGGTATACAACCGCAGTTTATAGATATAATTGATGTTATAGGTGCGTCGCTGTCCTATGTGTATGTGCCTTGTGATGGAATTACGCCTGACATACAAGTCTACTAAGGGTCCTATTCTCTGGCCCGGGACATGAGTCATTGCCATTTAAATTTTTTAAAACATTACAATTGGGATTTTGAAGAATGATATTGGTTTTAATTAGTTATCGCTATCTTCTTTCAACGATAGTAATAGAAAGGGTCAAAATACTTTTGGTGCTGTCAGATTAGTCTGTACACGACATTTCTACAGATGTTTAATCTATCGCTCGGAAAACGTTAATAAATAATAATAATAAATAAACATCTCTGGACATGTTACGCAAATCGAATCTAACCCCAAAGTAAGCAAATTATATGCTTGTGTTACGAGTGTTAGTCAACGATTCTAATACATAGAAACACTTAAATAGATACAAGAATAAATTAAATAAACACCCAGACCCGGAAATGCAGACATCTAAATGTTCATCACACAAATGCCTGCCCCCGTCGGGAATCGATTTAAAACATCATAATGTGACATGTCCGAACTAATCTGACATATCTAAAATGTTCCATCTCTTTTGTTATTGTTTCATTTGAAAAAGATTGCATGCATTTGAACTAAGTTTAATTTGTGAACAGCAGAATCACCACATTTTTTTTAAAATGTGGTGATTCTGCCACGCCAAGTCCCTTGCTAATTAGGCATAGTGTACCTGTATTTGTATGTGTATGTATATGTATTACCGCTAATAAAAAAATAAAATAATTAAAGATGAAAGTTCCAAAACCAGCTGAGCCATAAGTGAGTCAAATATTGATAGATATTTGAATTTACAACGCGTATAGGCTTAACAGAGTGACGAGCGATATCAAGAGAGTCGTAAATAGGAAGGGTCCAATGGTTATAGGGTTATAACACTCTAGGGAAACGACGCAACCCTTTTGAATATTGGGTTGTATGAATATGGGTATATTTAAAGAAATACAAATTATTTGAGTACGAAATATCTTTCAGGTCAAGGGTTACATTAAATATTTTAGTTAGTTTTCCCCGTGTTGGTCCGGGCTCCTTTGCAGAATAGACCTGCCAGACAGCTCGTAAAAGGCGAACATTGGCTTACCGTCACTAACACCGTGACATCTGACTAGGTGGTAGAGTCTCGCAGCGACTTGCCCGGATTGGTACCACCGCCTTACCTATTCCTGGCGCCATAATGTCAGCGCTTGCCCTAGACGTGTCCCGGTTCGGAGGATAAGGTAAACTTACTTTTGCTCGAGGCCGAATATCTCGGCTTCAAGTTGGCAACGCACCATTACCACCTTTGGTGTCTCTAGGCGGCGTGAATTTCTTACCATCAGGAAATTCGTCTGCTTGTTTGCCTTCCGATAACATAAAAAAAAGTTACGAATTACAATAACACCAGCTTTTATCCCACTCCAAACATTCCTGTTACTAGGCAGTACTGTTTTGAAATAAGCAACATGTACTAACACCAAACAAATAGCTTTGGTTCAACTTCATAACAATTAATAAAAAAATATATAATTAAGTACCTGACCTATTCCTGCCGCCGCACCCTAATGACAGTGTCATATTCCGGTCTGGAGAGTAGGGTAGCCGGTAGACGTTTTTTTATAATATTAGAAGGCAAATAAGCAGACGGATTTCCTGCTGATAAGAAATTCACGCTGCCTAGAGACACCAAAGGTAGAAATGATGCGTTGCCAACCTGAGGCCGGGATATTAGGCCTCGAGCAAGAGTAAGTTTACCTGTTACCTTACCCTCCGAACCGGAACACGTCAACGGCAAGCATTGACGTGAGGCTTGCACAATTAGCCTAATACCTCGGTCACTAGTCACGACACACCTATAACATCATTGGCGTCACCGAAGTTATAAGATTTTTTAAACAAGTTTTCTATGTTTGCTATGTACTCGCAGTTAATATAGGACACAAAACCCAAAAAGAGGGCTATTAAAATGTTCACAAAAAAGCTACATAACATTTGAAATGACTTTCACTGTGTGAAAATCTTTCGTTTTCGTCTGTCAAATCAAAGTGTGAAGGAAGTCGCAGGCACCAGCTAGTATTTGAATAATAAAAAAAACTATCCCAGCAGCAAAACTCCTGTAGTCCTTTCTCTGGGTGTATAAGTGTAATGGAAATAATAGTATCTCCCTGAACATGTTGCACAAATTGAACCTAACGATGTTAGTCAACGATGCTAATACATAGAAATACGTAAATAGATACCAGGATAAATTTAATAAATACCCAGACCCGGAAACGCATCTAAATGTTCATCACACAAATGCCTGCCCCCATCGTTAATCGAACCTGAGGCTCGCGGTTGGTCGGTGGAATTATTTGCGTTCGCTAACCCCTCGACCAACGTGGTATTCAAATATATGTAATGTACTCTGAAAAGTTATTTAATTTGTCCGTAAATCAACGTCACCTGTCTGAGGTGGGCTCATCTCATCTCTTTTCTACTCTCAATCAAATTTTTTTTTTATTTTTCACCTAAACAATCTCATACATTATCAAAGGGTTGGTACATATTTTACCGGAAACAACCCAGCATGCATGTGTATACTCCCTTTAACACTGTGAGGAATAAATCCATTAAATATCAAATATTAATAAATTAATTTGTCTAACGGTTGCCGAAGGGTTCACAATGGCCGTCCCACGTCAAAACCAACTATGTGCGTTTAAATGAAGATTCCATAGAACCCCAATTAAAACGGTTAGCCAAAATATGTACCTTTATTATTTATATTTAGCTAACAATCACCCCGTATTTTCTCGCAGTTCAAACGCTGCTAAACCGAGATCTTATGATTCCGTCCAAAAGTCAGACCTTAGTATTATTAAATCTGTATATTATTTTTTTCTAAACGTATACTTTCCAAATTTAAAATTTCGATCATCGTTGCTTTGATAAGTGTCAAATAGTAAAGTGTAATGAAATAGTTTCTAAGAGTAAGAACTGTCGATTGCTGAGAACAAGTCGTTTAATAGTTTTCAACACGTTAAAATTCAGTAAAACCACAATTACAAGTTATGAAATGCTATAGATTTGGCAATGGTGTACAATGGTGGTACTTAGCAAAGAAAGACATTATTAATTCGTCGAAATGCGACCATAATAAATTTTAATATCTTGTTGATAAGAACGCCATCTTCATTTCTCAAGACCAACTACTTTGTTTCCTGAATAGTGCACCATATATGATTTTTTATCATTATCATCAATATATTTGTTTGTGTGTGTGTCAAATGCGTGGTAGTACGTGTAATCTTTTATTTTTTGAATTAATTCACTTTATAAACATTGTCATTAAAAATATTAGCGTTCTGCACTTCTCCTAGACATAAACTATAAGTGTGCCAAATTTCATACTCCTCCGTCAGCGCAATTTTCGTAAAAAGGGGTCTAAAGTTTTTACTTCACGTATATATTGCTTGTCTTCTATTTATAATTGCGAAATCATTTTATTAAAGTTAGCTGGTATTGTATTTGTACACAATACCTAATACTTTTCAAAGCCACGATGATGAATGAATGGACGGAAGAATGTAGTTTGAAACTTTCACGTTTTATAAAATAAAAAAGGTCTGGCTATTCATGGATCTTCTATTACTGTATCAAAGTGGGTAATATCGTACCTAAAATATATTACATACATGATATAAACAAGGCTAACAAGAAATTGTGAAAGCGAATACACTTAATATGTATTCAAGCCTCTCCTAGCTCGACATATCGCAGTGGACCCAAGTGACTTGCCCTAACTTTGTGCCTTCCAAATTATCCAATCATGTCATATCCTTGAAGCATAAGCAGTTTAAGCAAATTGATGAACTGTATAACAAAACCTTTTGCAAAGTATTTCTCTTTATAAGGGACTATACATAAATTGTAATATCATAACATATATATATTTTTTTGATGTTACCAAATAAGCACACAGCTACGCTGATGGTAAGAGACAAACGTGGCCTATAGACACCATAGATGTTACAGGCGTCGCTGTCCTAAAGCCGGAATGAAAAACCTATTTTTCAATTGTACCTGCTACCTTTAAGACCGGAACACAGCAGAGCCAATATAATAGCAGGAATTGGTAAGGCGGAGGATCTCTGCTCGGGCAAGTAGTATCTTCACACCCATATTCTCGAAGGGGTAGGCAGAGGCACAACCAGGGCACCCACGACTAGCCGAAGACACTGAGTCCCACAATGTGATAGGTGGCAAGCCTATCGCTAACCGGGGACATTTCCAATCCTGACATTTTTTTTCATTAGAAAATTGGAAAAACCCAATTTTCTTTTTATTGCCCGACCCGGGATTCGAACCCGGGACCTCATGCAGTCAAGTCCAACAACTGAACCGCTAGACCACAGAGGCGATCACTCTAACATGAGTTGTATTATTGGTATAATAATAAATAATAAAACCTAAACTATAACCAGTGCTCGCCTCTTACCTACACAACAGACTCGGGCCAGCACGGGGTTACCTTTTTAACAGACACATATTTTGACAAAGATATAGACAAGAAAACTAATTTCATAAAATTAGCTTTTACTATTTTCATGAATACCTACTTCTGAAAGACAATTTGCAGGATTTCAAACCCAAATAACACAGAATACTCGTATTAACACACTGATAAGCTTCCTAACGAATATTTTTTAACCAAGTGTTTGAATTCCCATGTTTACTGACTTGCGGAAACCATTTAAATATAGCAATAGTAAGTAGTATATGTCACTCTCTAGCTTATAAACTGTCTCCATGATAAAAAAATCGCTCCTTTGTGACATGAAAGAACAAACAAACATACTTTTGTTTTAATAATAATTAGTATGGAAGTATGGAGATGAAGAGAGCAGACGGATTTCTAAGTATGATGAAATACATGTCACCCATAGATACCCCGTGGCTTTCTTTAACATTATTTGTCAAAAATCAGCATAAGCGAAAGCAGGTTGATAGGATACATAAATCTTGACAATCTGCTTTTTAATAGAAATATTTTCCGTCCTATAAATAAACGCGGAGTAAAGTACCCCAAGGTTAAACCGGTATCATAATTTTTATTACAGTGTAATACATATACTCATATCTTCATTTTACACCTACTTTAGTCATTGTTTATTAATAGGAAGATTTGGGGTTGGAGACATATAGATCTTGGCAAAAATCATAGAAATACAATGTTATGAAATGACAAGAAAAAAGCTATATCGCAAATTGCTTTAAAAACCTCAACAAAAAAAACCCTACGTACTAGATTCTCCTTAATTGAGGTCAGTGGGGATTAAGCGGTTAAGTGTGTCCTTTATAAGGCACATTAAGTTTTTGTTATTTTCCATGCTCATATAACTAAGAACAAATAGACTAAAACTCACTCTTCTATATTTGATTTTCCCATTAGATCAATCTGATCTCCAAGTACCAACTTGATTAAACAATTCGATTTTTGTTTGTTTTTGAAGCTCATATCACCAAGACTAATGGATTTAAAACGCCGCGTTCGTGCTTATCAGAATATTTTATAGCCAGGCCATAAGCAGCAATTAATGAAAATAACTGCATTCTTAATTACTCAGACATGGCTCTAGAGTTATGAATACTGGGATATATTTTACGCTTATCTTTAGTTTATTGGGTTCGGCAAAAGTAATAGTAGAAGATCTGAATTATAAGCGACGTTTACTTATCTGTTCTTAAAAGTACGTTATATTGAATTTGGTATGTATTAAAGTACATCGAATAACGGTTGCCTTAAAATATTGAGAAAAGGTCTCGTTACTTTTTTTGCTCTCATTCTCAACCCACTTAGTGCATGGACCGCGGGATAAGAACTCAACAAAGTATATATAAGAAATGTAACAAAAACGGAACTGAAGGAAATACTGGAAATAGTAATAAACAAATATCCGTGGACTAGTTACACAAGTTGAATCTAACCCCAAAATAACAAATTATATGCTTGTGTTGACTAATTTTGAAACTAAACTAAAACGTCGATAAAAAAAACTAAAACGTTGACTAACATGGGTGTTGACTAACGCCCATGTTAGTCAACGATAGTAATACCTACATAGAAATACTTAAATAGAATATATACCTAAAATAAAATAGATACCAGAATAAATTTAATAAACACCCAGACCCGGAAATGCAGGGCATCTAAATGTTCATCACGCAAACGCCTGCCCCCGTCGGAAACCGAACCCGACTCTCGCACATGGTCGGTGTAGTTAGGCGTGTACGCTAGCCACTCGACCACCCAGTCAAAAAATCTAACTTATCAAAAAATTAATCCTTTCATAGATACATTAATTAGTGCCTTATTATTTATTAAAAGTAAAGTGAAGTGTCTTCTCAACCATATCCTCGAAGAGGTAGGCAGAAGCGCAACCAGATCACCCACAACTAGCCAAAGACAGACAATGTGATAAATGGCAAGCCTTTATCGTTAACGGGACACATATCCAAACCCGATCAACCTTATCTTTATTACAAAATTTGAAATACATATTTTATATTATTTTTTATTACCCGATCATAAGAGGTCAAGTCCAACGCCAGACAGTTAGACCACACAGGCGACATTATTTATTACTTTTTTATATGTTATTGGAAAGCAAACAAGAAGACGGATTTCCTGGGGGTAAATAGTCTAAGATCCGAATTTAGATCGATCTACACCGATTTAATAATAAGATGAAACCGGTTTTATAGTAAATTTAGTATATCAAAAAATATGTTAAAAATGGGTTGCCTTAAAAAATCCTGGACATTTATTTTTTTTTATTCTTTAATTGATGCAATATGATGACTTTATCCCGACTTTAAGTCGGTATAAGACGAAGTTGCAGAAGTTGGGTTGCCTGTTATATATTTGGATTGCCAGGTATAAACAGATAATTGTCGATGGTAGTTACTTTCACGAGACATATTACGTGCAGTTTTATTTCAATTTTTAAAATTCTTTTTGCAATTTAGGGTTGCCTGAAAAAAATATTAGAAACATGAAAAATATTTTTTTTATAATTAAAAATATTCGGTCCAGAATTTGTTGAGGCAACCCACTTTTAATATGATCGCTAATATAGTTACTTGACTACAAAATATGTTTTATTCAATTATCAGGTCGGTGTAAGTCGATGTAGGTTCGGATCTTCTACTAATTGTATAAAACAAAGTCGCTTCCTCTGTCCCTATGTCAATTTGTATGCTTAAATCTTTAAAACTACGCAACGGATTTTGATACGGTTTTGTTTAATAGATAAAGTAATTGAAGAGGAAGATTCAAATGTATATTTCATAACCGTGCGAAACCGGGACGGGCTGCTAGTTCGTACATAAAAAGGATATTAAAGATGCGACCATTTATATATGTGGATACTTTTGTAGAGGGTGAATAAATAAAGTTTATTCGCTAGGTAACTCGTATAAGTTAAGGTTAAAGGGACACTAATTGGTCTACCACGGTACTTGTGCGATGTGTCGCATCTGTTCCGAGACCGCTTCCACTTTGAGTAATTACGGTAAGTACCACATAAATTTTAAAAATAACTGCTCTTTCTAACAATTTTACTTACTTTACTTTATTTAAACATACTGTATATAGATTAAAATTCACATTGTAAACTCTCTGAGTTCACATCTAATGTATCTAGGTATGCATAGAAGAGCATCAACCAACACAAGTGCTCTAGTACTTAGTCACTGATCGCATTGTGCTAAGAAAAGTATATTCACGCCCCTATCCCCGAAGATGTAGAAAGACGGAACAGACCTAACCTATTTTAGAAAAACTGAAAGTTTTTTTGCACATAGTTTTCCAATATAAGGAGACACTATGAGCTACCAAATAATTTTTGTCAAATTATAAATCACAGTTTCGTTGTCACAATCTCGGGGAAAATTGTTTTTATTAGAAAATTAAAAAACACATTATATTTTTGTTGCCAAACCCGGGGATCGAACCCGGGACCTCGTTGAGTTAAGTCGAACACCGCACCACTACACCACAGAGGCGATGTGATAATAACAAATTGAATTGATATTTTTTTTACGTAATGATTAATAATTATAGTAGGAACTGCTATCTTGATGCTATCCATTATAGATATCACCTCTATTAAATAAAGAGACATAAATTTAAACAAACTTTAGCTACGACATAATATATCGCGGGAACATGTCATCGAGAGCCGGAACCAACTTGTGTCTAAAATTGATAATATTTTGTCTGAAATTTCGTCTTGGGGCCAGCAGAATCTGGTGCAATTTAACCCTAACAAGACACAAGTTTGCGCGTTTTCCGCTAAAAAGACTCCCTTTGTCCCATCTCCTCGATTTGAGAGCATTTCCCTTTCTGCCACAGCCTGCATTGGTATACTC
>NJDC01016780.1:0-11692 GCA_002245475.1 Calephelis virginiensis
GGTGCCCTGGTTGTGCTTCTGCCTACATCTTCGGGGATATGGGCGTGAAGATGCTTTTTTTTTAAATTTTCTATTAAAACCGCATGGTTCGGGACGGAATAAGTGTCCGCTTGACGTTAGGTTTGCCAATCACAACATCGTAGGGTTTTCTTCGACTTATCACGACACCCTGGTTGTACCTCTGCCTGGCTATTCGGCATATCTGCGGCTGGTATACGGGTGTGAATATGCTTTTTTTATATATATTATGCCATATTTACCTAGTTAAAATGTCTAAAACTGTATAGAATTTTAGTGTAAAATGAAGCTTACTCTACTACTAGTTTTGGATTTTTTTACGTAAATTAATTAGTAAGAGCTGTAAGCTAGAATCTTTAATCCAAAGTAAGCACAAAACTTCCATTAAATAAATTAAGCTCTAAAAGAATTTCGTGGCAGCTAAATAGGTCATATTTTAGGTCCGACGATTCAATTCAGTCCTATATTAAGCGAGTGTTCGCGCCGTCAGAAATTCTTATGGCAAAGACTTCTAGAAACTAAGGTAGATGTGCCATACATATTTCACCAATGATTTGGATGTCATTAGTGAAAAATATTCCAATTCAAATAAATTCAAAATCGTTTAATATGTCAAATTTAAAGCAGACAAGCGTTGTGATAGTAAAAAAATGAATTTTTTTTATGATATTGGAAGGCAAACAAGCAGACGGATTTCCTGATGGAAAGAAATTCACGCCGCCTAGAGACACCAAAAGTGGTAATGGTGCGTTGCCAACCTGAGGCCGGGATGTTAGGCCTCGAGCAAAAGTAAGTTTATCGACTACCTTACCCTCCAAACCAGAATACGTCATGACGTTATGGTGGCAGGTATAGGGAAGGCGGTGGTACCAATCCGGGTGAGTCGCTGCGAAACTCTACCACCTAGTCAGATGTCATGGTGTTAGTGACGGTAAGCCTGTGCTCGCCTTTTACGAGCTGCCTGGCAGGAAGGCAGATGGTCTATTCTGCAAAGGAGCCCGGACCAACACGAGGGAAGGATGGTGGGAGTGCGTGTTTTTGACATTAAAAAATAAATAACTGAAGTTTTGCTAATATGGGAGATTTCTATGTCTGAATGGGCCAAATTTTGTCAACATTAACTATTTGCTATCTTTTCAATTGAGATTGAAACATAAGAAATAATGAAAGATGTACACAAAATAACAAATATAACAATGTATAATTTACTGCACACATTGCTTCACATTGTGGGACTTAGTGTCTTCGGCTAGTCGTGGGTGCCTTGGTTGTACCTCTGCCTACCTCTTGGGGGATATGGGCGTGAAGATACTTAATTTATAATTAACTGTTGTTATGGTACCTTAGTACACACACAGATGACAGTAATTGCAATCATGTTTGAGTTTTTTTTTTGTCTACTATTTCTCTGCACTGTACTCTAAACTCTGTAAATTCTACATTTCTTTTAGGCATCTTCTTCGTTTTGTATTTGCTCGAAGAATTCTCTTGTATAAATAAGCTCGCCTTTTGTATAAATTTGCATATTTTCCTGCGTTGTTACTGTGTGTTTGTAAAATAAATAGTTAATTGTTGGTGCCATGAAACGGATATATTCCTATGTCAGTTGAACCTAAAAACCTAGGATCCTAACACCTTACGTTCCTAAGGCCCTGATCTTTATCAGTCTTAGCCCTAATATACGTACTTAAATTAGAGCTAAGACTGATACAGATCAGTCTTAGCCCTTAGATATGTTCGGGTTGTCTGCACCAGAAGACCTAAGGTAGCAGACGAAACCCTATGGGTAGTATAGGTGGCAAGGATGTGGTGTTTATTTCAAAGCTTACCAAGCAGGCTCACTTGACCAGTTAAGAACTTGAAGTAGTCTTCACCACTTTGAAAGGATGGTAAAGGAGAGAAGAGCTTCAAATCGGGTTTATTAAATAAAATCTTTGGTATATATATAAATTACAGCGACAGGCACATTAACGCGAAAATCTTAGTATTTCATATGTGTAATTTTTGCATGCAGCATCTTTTGGTGTTGAGCCATCCAAACGTGTTCATCTTTGGCTTCTGGGCCAGCATGTGCCCCCTGAACTTAAGCACATCTCCGCATGTCAGTAGTTGAATGTGGCTTTGGTCTCGGTGAACATGAGTTATAAAAAATAAAACTGGTACTTAAAGAAAATTGTTAAAGCTTCCATATTCCATCACCAGTGATAATTTTGTCGGATTGTAACGTATCTATTAGCGTAAATGCTTATTTGACTCTAATAAGCTTTTAACGTGAAGACAATTACCCTACTTTTAACATGATTTACAAAACAAACACATATCCAAATACAATGAAAAGGCCAATTGCAAAGTTCAGAAAGACAAGTCTACGCTATTGGTCTTTTGTTGTAGGTCCACCGACGATTTAATTATACATTGGTTAATTCGGCTATTAAAAGGGTTTTGCTTTTTTCTTTGGTCTTAGGAATCAACTTCTCGGCCACTTGTTGCCACTTCCCACGCGAGCGATCTGCATATTTGCAGTCTCTTTCATTCTCGCACTTAGCATAAAACAAGCTCGACACCAAGTCATTATGCAGTCTCGGATTTCGAGGTAGTGCCGCATAAATTTATAGACCTAGATCCGCGAACACCCAGACAATGGTATTTTTATACTAGCTGAAATTTTCTAAGGGCTTACTTTTAACACAAGTAGGAACTATAGAGTTTTTATGACTTTTAGTTTATTGAGGGTTTAAAATTAAAATATAAGGAAAATCACTGTTTTTAAAGTGTATATTGTAGTTTTTCCTATTACCTGTTTTTTTCACTTTAATCGAATCAACTTAAAATATTAGATTATTTGATGTCTAATTATAATGCAAAACTGTTGCTAGTTTATTATTATATACAATAACTACTTTTAGTCCACAACATTTGTAGTGTAAGATTGGAATTACAAACATGTGTAAAGGGTAATTATTAGAAGATGTTTCTTTAACAACCGTGTTCTTTTAGTAATTCTTTTTTTCTTTTAGTAATTCCAATATCAGACCATATTATAGCTTCTTGATATTCATCAAAACCACCTCAGCTGTGTAAACGAAATTGTAATAAGTTACATATTGTGTGTTGTATTTATTACGAAATAACTAATGTCTGGTCATGAAACGTGATCGGATCCAGGGCTATTACACTATTATCAAAATATCATGAATGAAGCAAACCGAGCATGAAATGGATTTAACCAGTTTAGGGGTCATTAACGCACGCAAAGCGTAGTACCCGCGTTTTATGTGCATTAAAAGGCTTACTCCAACTAGTTTACATGGGCATTACTAACGAGGTATGTACAACGTACTTATATTTGGGGGTTATATACAAAATATCAATATATGTGTCATACTCATATTAAACCAAACTGGTCCATATTGTAAATGCAAAAGCCTGTCTGTCTAATGACATGTTCACGGTTGAACGAACGACGAAATTTGACATGTATAAATCTATCTGAGAGTTTTGGCGCCATCGAGAGAAAAGATGGTCGAAGTTTTTTCATAATTATTGAATTTCGTGTTGATATTGAGTGAAATTAGTCAATTTTGGTGGCATTTTGTACAATTTTGTTCAGTGAAAGTGCACAAATGAAATAATCATAAAGAAATCAGCGTATCGTGCATTTTCTTGTTGCCGCCAAATCTCATTACATGAGCTTGAGTAAACAGGCCACCGCTTTACCCAAGAGCCTGACATGACTTCCTGACGACTTATGACTGATGACTAAATAAAATTAATTGAAATTTATATAAAATTTGATGCAAATTTCTACTTGACTAATGGCTAAATACTAACGTGAAGGTCAAAACCTAAAGAAAGAAGAAAGAAATCTATCTGAAGATCCGGACTCAAGCACAGGTTTTTTTTTAAATTAACCCCAAAATGGATCAAACCAAGACTATAACAGGGGATAAAAGTTTGTATGAAAATTAATATTAATAAATATTCTAATTTGATTTTTTGTTTGTTTGACACACCGTGTGCAGTTTGACCTAACTTGAAAGATAGCTTACATCTCAATTTATCGAGGGCGAAGCTGCGGGTAACAGCTAGTTAACTACAAAAAATAAGAGATCGTAGTATTTAAGATCATTTGCCAGATAACCATTGTTATTTTTCAATTATTAACAGAAACAGCAACAAAACTCTAGAAGGTCTATCTTAATCTGTAGACAGGTTATTAATATTTGTCGATAGTCACGTTCATGGTGTTAGCGATAAAAGTCAGAGTTCGCGTTTTACAAGCTGGTTGGTAGGGAAACAGGTGGTAGGTATATATAACATTACTTATTAGCAACAAGATCACTGATGGTAGGGATCTGTCCAGCAACTTGCTTAATAGGTACCAATTCAATCACCATTAACTAATACTACGGGTTCTGGTAAATAGGGATATACATAATAGGACTAACATATCGATCACAGGATAAAGACATACTTGCAACATCTATAGTGTCTTTAGGCCAAGGGGCATTGTCTCTTACCATTATGGGAAAAAGGGTGAACTTATTATGCGTTTGTGTTACCTTTTTTTTTTAAAGTGTCTAATATAAAACCGCGAGGTTTTTACAACTTCACCGGAGTATGCTTGCGTTTATTGGTAACAATAACTACAACAAGGATACCAGTATGTGGAAATTTTTAAATGAATTTTATAAATATACACAAGCTTAAAAATAAAGACAACTTCCTTATCGTCACACAAATGCCTGTCCCTATCTATTTTTTTTTATTTTTGAAAGAATTTTCCGCCGCCTAGAGACACCAAAGGTGGTAATGGTGTCCTGCCAACCCGAGGCCAGGATGTTAGGCCTCGAGTAAAAGGAAGTTTACCAGCTACCTTACCCTCCAAACCGGAACACGTCATGACGTTACAGCAGGAATAGGTATGGCGGTGGTACCAATCCGGGCGAGTCGCTACTAAACTCTACCACCTAGTCAGATGTCACGGTGTTAGTGACGGTGAGCCTATGCTCGTCTTTTACGAGCTGCCTGGAAAGGAAGGTCTATTCTACAAAAGAGCCCGGACCAGCACAGGGAATCTGGAATAGAACTTGAACCTTGCGGTAAGTCGGTGGAGTTAGGCGTGCACGCCTTTGATCGCCTCTTTTTTTTGAGGTGTTACTCAAAAAAAGAGGCGATCAAATTGAAAGAGGCGATTGTATTCTTAGATCAAATAACCAGTATCAAAATAAAAAAAAATTTAATACTGCAACATAAGTATCAGATTCAAAAGCTTTAGGCAACAAGCAAGCAAGAGCGAAGATGCTCTTAAAAGGAATAACTATAAAAACATGGATCCCAAAAAAAAACTCAACTGTTTTGAATGTGAAACTAGTGTATTTCAACATTTTAGACAGTTGGGTTTTTAGTGATCCATAAATACTTACTGAAACATTGAAATGGTATCTTCACGCTAGTTTCGCCTAAGAGGTAGGCAGTGGTACAACCAGGACACACAACTATGCTTAAATACTATATTATACCTATATGACAACCGGACGCTTGTCCAATATTGGGGAACGATGTTATATTAGGAAGTGGAAAAAATAGATGTTTAGTTCCGACCCGAGAATCGAGCTCGGGACCTCATAAAGTTAGAACTATTATAAATGGAAACTCTTTCCGACGTAAAGAAATATTATCCTAGGTATAACTATGAGTTAGGTTTTTACTTAGCAACCACTTTAATGTAATTTACAGTTTAATTCATTATCAAATTTAACCCAGGGATGTGCAACTAGCCCCTAAATATGAAGTGAGTAAGTATCTTCACGCCCGTATCCGTGAACAGGTAGGCGGAGGTTAAACCAGGCCACCCACTAACTTATTAAACCAGGAATTAACCGAAAGTAGGTACTACTAATAGTCCCATAATATACAAGATGGTAAACCTATCGCCAATCGGACATTTACCTATTTTTGGGCATCAAAAATACACATTTTGGGTGAATTACCCAAACCGAACCGGACCTGAGACCTCATGTAGTTAACGCCAACACCAGACTAGTGACCATAGATATAATCAGGCCAAAGATATAAAAGTATTAACTAAATATACGTAATAACGTATATAAGTTTAACATAAGGTAGGAAAACTGTCTTCTTTCATGGTTGGCATTTTACTAGCGAGATTCATGGCGGTGCTCGAGACACCGGCTAGATTTATGGTGGTCTCCCGCAATATGTGACTAAAGATGGACCAAAATATATTTTACCGATATACCGTATTCATTCTCGATCTTTTTTTATATGATCTGATGGTGTGATACCTGAAATGATTGAATGATATTCACGTGACTGCCTTATCATTCACTTTATTACGCTCTATAGATTTAATATAAAGCTATGGATTATATACTTATAAACAGATAATCTCATAATAGTAGATAATCTTAAAATAATAATGAGGCCTAGATTTAATAGTTACAAAACGTTAGCACAATCAAATTCATTCTTGTATGTATTTAGGTATTTCTATGTAGTAGAATCGTTGACATATGGGTAGTTCTACAAACTAAGGAATTATCTGCGGCTCAGCTAAAATAAAATAAAAAACAGTATGTTTTAAGCAGTTTTTGTATAGTACACTATTATTTATTTATTTATTGTTCCTTGTTGG
This sequence comes from Calephelis virginiensis, assembly GCA_002245475.1. Taxonomy (NCBI): domain Eukaryota; kingdom Metazoa; phylum Arthropoda; class Insecta; order Lepidoptera; family Riodinidae; genus Calephelis; species Calephelis virginiensis. Next base: position 6,677 of record NJDC01016780.1, read on the forward strand.
TCACCAAAAATAATTAAAATTTACAATTATTTTCTAAACGAAATTACTGTTCAAAGTCCCAAATTCTCAGAATCCTGCAATGTCCCTCGAACAAATGTTAGCACAATGTGCACTGTGATTTATTCAATTCTACATCAAAGTGATAAATGTAATTAAAATTAACAATTGATTGATTGATCGCCTCTGTGGTCTAGCGGTCCGGGTGTTGGACTTGACTGCATGAGGTCCCGGGTTCAAATCCCGGGTCGGGCAACAAAAAGAAAATTGGATTTTTCCAATTTTCTAATTGAAAAAAATGTTGGTCGAGATTGGAAATGTGCCCGGTTGGCGATGGGCTTGTCACATACACATTGTGGGACTTAGTATCTTCGGCTAGTCGTGGGTGCCTTGGTTGTACCTCTGCCTACATCTTCGGGGATATGGGCGTGAAGATACTTTTTTACCTTTTTTAAGAAATTAACAAGTTTAGTCTTTTCTCTTACTAGGCAAGATAGTAGTTATCTCGTTTTTTCAAAAATGCATTCCATAAATCTTGTTAACATTTTGTCCCCATGATTTAATATCAGGATCATGTTTATCTTTTTTAATGTCAGGATGATTTTTATCTACAAAACTCGTCGCCATAAAATTAGTAAATTCTTTTTGGGTCAATGTGTATGTTTCTACAATAAGTTGCCCATTGGTATTAGAGATCTACCTTTAAATAAGTTTAAAAAATGTATAAAAGCAAAACTATGTCAAAAAGGCTATTATACGGTCTCAGAGTATTTGGAAGATAACCATGCTTGGGGATAGAGATTTCAATCTCCCACTAAAATTTGTAATGTGATTTGTTGTACCTTTTATTGAAGTTAAAGTAAGATTGTAATTTATATTTTTAATCTAGTTTATACGAGTATTGTAATTATTATTATTGAAAAAAAGACAAGCCCGTTGAGTTTCTTTCGCCGGATCTTCTCAGTGTGTGGCCGCGATTCCGATCCGGTGGTAGTTTTTAAAAAAATGTCGACGCGCACAAATACCACTTGTATGGTTAAAGTGAATAAAGATTATTCTGATTCTGATTCTTTAATGTAACACAAGAAAATATATGGAAATCTAATTACCATACGACTTTGCCGTTTAGCTTCGATAGCACCTACGAAAGGCACATGTCACTTATCAAGTGTTTCCTACCGCGTCGTTCAGTTAGTCCTCTGCAGTATACAAGGAAAGTGCTGTCTTAATGAGTGAAGTTCTCACGATCCTGGTATATCCTACAAAATAAAATGTTAATAAAATAAATAAAATGTTAGTAGTTTACTATTTTGATAAGTACATGTGGTACAAGTACAGAAGGACATGTGTCTCCTTATGGTAAGAGACAACCGTGGCCTATAGACACCATAGATGTTACAGGTGCGTCGCTGTCTTGTGGATGAGATATTACATCTATCGTGCAAGTCTACCGGATACTATACCCTCCGGATCAGAACATGACAAATGGCGATAGGTGACCCTACCCGGGCAAGTTACGGCGCAGCAATAGTGCTGTACTAGTAATATAGACCAGGTCTGTAGTGGAGGTCTTCTCGATAAATATTTTAACCAGTGCTCGCAACGATATTTTTCATTCACATTTTGTTGTTGTGGCGGGAAATGAGTTATTAATTATTTTTGATGTAACCAAAGATTTGAGCACACTGTTTATTTTTTAAATACAATTTTTCTTTCTTTTGATATTCTAATAAAGATATCACTACCTGGAATTCGATAAATTCTTGGTTGGGGATAGGTTTAAATTTGTATCACATTGTGGGACTTACTAATTTTGGCTAATTGTGGGTGTCCTGGTTGTACCTTTGTAAATAATAATAAAAACAAAAAGTTGTTTGTTTCTTAAAAAAAATAGTAACATTATTTGATACAGTTGTTGAGACCAACCTACTAAATGTTTAATAAATCTTTATGTCAGATCGTCTCGCTCTTCCTTACCAAAATTTATCACACATTTGGTTTTTTTACTTACATTATCTTTATTATAGTTTTTTTAGTTACATTAGCTACATTATCTTCGGAAATGTGGGCGTAAAGGTATTTTTTTATTGAATGAATGACAAACAGTTATTGTATTGTATTTGTTTACAGCTATAATAGAAAGTTGCAAGTTGTCAATATCAATATGAAACATACGCAATCTGCCGAGCCGGTGATCTATAAAGGCTAAGTCTAGCTTTATTTTGTGAAATGTTTAAATTGAGTTGTTCTTTTCATTATTTGATAGAATTTCTCAGGAACCTGGTCTCAGCATCCTGTCCGATTGGTACTCTGGATACTAAATATGGAAATGTTAAACTAATGGAAATATTAAACTATATATTTATGGACAAATAATTTAAAAATATATTTGATTTACTCTTGTAACTAGTTCATATGTTGTTGACTAGTAGTGGTCTAAATATCAAGTTTTGTTTGTATACAGATACAGAAAAATGGCAATACACGAAAGGAACAGACTGGCCAAAAGAAAAAAATATTAGAAAAACAAAGCAAATAAGAAAAGAAATGCAAATAAAAGGAAGGATGCTGAAAAATTAAGATATTAAATTATTTAAAACGACCCTCGGAGATTAGCAGCTTAGATAGAAAGAAATCAATAAATAGTAGTGACAAGTTACACAAATTGAATATAATCCCAGAGCAAGCACATGTTATGTTTGTGTTATGACAATCAGACATCTGCAACAGTGCCTGCCTCCGTCGAGAGTCGAACCCGAGTCTTGCGGTTAGACCGCCCTCGACCAATGAGGCGATCAATATAAGATACACAAACTTTGATCTCCTATGATTTTTGTTATTTCCTCGGTTTCCTGATTGCACTCTCAGTTTCCTTTGGCTCGATTTTCTTTAAATGGCCATAAATCAAAAACTAATAAATATTTTGACTGTTTCGACTAGCATAAGCTCCAAGACATTGCACTTTTGTCATTAAAATTAATTTCCCATCCAGAATAGAAAAAATTATAATTCCGAAATCATACTCATATTCTTCCTTAGTTTGTAGAACTACCCATATAATTTGCTTACTTAGGGCTTAGATTCAATCTGTGTAACTTGTACAGGGATATTTATAGCATGCTTTTTAACTGCGGTCACGGTGTTAGTGATAGATATCGCTAAGCTATAAATAGGCAGGAAAGTAGTTAATCTGTTTGATAGAAAGGAGCTCATGAGGGAGTAACTTGTATGTGACACAGGTTATGTGGCGTCTTATACTTAGGACGTCAGTTTAGAAAAACAGCGATTCTTAAGACAAATCTATACTAGCTACAATAACAATGAAATTTAATCGACATTATTGTAAGCCGAATCAAAATGCTTTGAAAATATGTATCGAAATCTACAAAAATAGTATCTTCACGCCCATATCCCCGAAGAGGTAGGCAGAGGTACAACCAAGGCACCCACGACTAGCCGAAGACACTAAGTCCCACAATGTGATAGGTGGCAAGCCTATCGCCAACCGGGCACATTTCCAATCCCGAGCAACATTTTTTTTATTAGAAAATTGGAAAAATCCAATTTTATTTTTGTTGGTCGACCCGGGATTCGAACCCGGGGCCTCATGCAGTCAAGTCCAACACCCGGACCGCTAGACCACAGAGGCGATCTACAAAAATGTTACAATTATATTTAAATTAGAAGTAAGCGATATTATTCTCTAAATTATTGTGTCCGCTAAATACTTTTAAGAAAAAAAGCATTTTTTTTTGAAAAACTTTAGAGCTCCTCTGTGGTCGGGGTCGGCGTCGGACTTGACTCTTTTAAGTCTCGGGTTCAATTCCCAGGTTGGGCAACAAAAAAGTAATTAGAAAAGGTATATTTTCAATTTTCTACTAAAATACGTGGCCCGGGATTGGATATGTGCCCGGTTGTCAATAGGTTTGCCACCTAGCACGTTGTGGGACTTAGTGTCTCCGGCTAGTAGTGGGTGCCCCGCATTCGTCGCAAGCGCTCAGTGGCGATAGCATCTTTATACCCTTATCAAACCAATGTGTTATCAACATAAAAAATATAAATGAATGAAACATTACGAATAAAAAAAAAGAAAATGACAAATGACGTCACAGCGCGAGGTGCACATTTAATTCGTACGGGTTGTAGTTTTTAAAATAAAAAACTACAACGAAGTAATACTGCAATAAACCGAGTTCAATTTAATTTGCAAACATAGCGTAATGAAAAAAAAATTCCGACACAATAATTTTGGAATAAAAAAGTAAGTAAGTATCTTCACGCCCATATCCCCGAAGAGGTAGGCAGAGGTACAACCAAGGCACCCGCGACTAGCCGAAGATACTAAGTCCCACAATGTGATAGGTGGCAAGCCTATCGCCAACCGGGCATATTTCCAATCCCGACCAACATTTTTTTTATTAGAAAATTGGAAAAATCCAATTTTCTTTTTGTTGGCCGACCCGGGATTCGAACCCGGGACCTCATGCAGTCAAGTCCAACACCCGGACCGCTAGACCACAGAGGCGACAATGATTATGACAATGATTGACAATGAGGCGAAAATAATTTTGGAATGTTACTTGTAGTAAAATAATTGACACACAGCTTACTAAATGACAATAAAATGTAACTTATTCTAGGTAATAAAAAATTCTTAAGATTAAATATTTACATAATTAGAAACTTCTCGTCTAGTTTTGAATAAATTTAAATAGAAGTATCTTCTTGTCTGAAGAGATCTACTTCTAGAGATCAAAGATTTAATAAAATTGGTCCACAATAAAAATTCACCACAAAGGCCAAATTTAAAATCTCTTAATTTATAGAAATCGGTCATATTTTTAAACCTTTCATTAATACGAGCAAAATCACAAATATTTGTAGTTTAAATGAGTAAGAAAAAGTGCTCTCCGTGGACCGTGGTCGGCCTTTCACTGGAGTGATTCATGGAGGTGGACGGGTACGTCGGGTTGATTCATAGTGGCCTCGTGTGATATGTGACATTGCCAAATACTACTA
>NJDC01016781.1:0-38010 GCA_002245475.1 Calephelis virginiensis
GTGAAGCGATACGGGATGTCAATTGAATTTACAAATGTCACTGGCAGTTGTTTTTTTATACCGGAATTTATGGACAAACAGAAATCGTGTCGCAGATCAATGAATAAAAAGAATATTTAAATAGAAATGAGAAAGTAAGTAAGTATCTTCACGGCCAAAGGTTGACAGAAGGAAGAGGTTGGCAGAGGCACAACTAGGGCACCCACGACTAGCCGAAGACACTAAGTCTGACAATGTGATAGGTGGCAAGCCTAACGCCAACCGGGCACATGTCCAATCACAAGCAACGTTTTTTTAATGAGGGAATTGGAAAAACCCAATTTTCTTGGTGTTGGCCGACCCGAGAATCGAATCCGGGACCGCAGCCAGTCAAGACCGACAACTGAACCACTAGTCCACAGAGGCGGCCTAGAAATGAAAAATTTTTGGAATCGATACGTTTGATAACAATATTTGTATTAGTACTCACGCCTTATTTCTTCTTTCTCCCAAAGTGTACGTGCTTGTCATGACCGTGTGGAGGCTAGGGTAACGAGTAGACAATAGCATATGGTGTCCATAGACATGGTGTATCTTATCAATAAAAGAGTCCACTGTTTGTTGGTTGCCTTATGATATGGAAAACCTTGCAGAGGTAGCAGCGGTGTTTATTATGTTAGTATCTGCAGTTGTTGCTCTACGAACATTATTATCTATATGTTGTTAGAACATCGCCACCATCTGTTTCAGTGCTTTGCATATTTGCAACATTTTCGCCTAGCTCATAGGGATGCAAACGATACATCGATGTTTTAAAACATCGAAGTATTGTTCATAAACATGTTTTAATATCGATGTTAAAAAGAAAACATCAATACATCGTTAATTATCAACGATGTTTTATGAGCGATGTTCTAATCTATTGCAGTGCCATTTCTTTGTTAGTCAATAATCTACATATTATAATCTTAGTCAGTCGCACGCCATTGTATTTTCTATTTTTGTCTCACTCTTACGCTTAAAGTGAGCAAAACAACGAACCGCTGTATGTTTGGCGTCCATGTGCACCTCCGTCGTTCGTGTTTGTGCATTTTTACCAAATTATTTTTATTTTCAGATTTTGTTATTCTTCCAATATTCATATGCTGGTACATTACAACTATTTTATTTAAAGTATAAGTATATGTAATTTGATTACTAAAACGAATCTAATTCAATGTATATAGGAAATAGCTTTTTCTCACATTATCATGGCCGTACGTCAACACTGCTAATACTTTATAAAATATCGTAAAAACATCCATGTATCGTTCATAAACATCTATATTTAGGACATCGATTTTTTATGAACGATGTCGCATCCCTACTAGCTCAGTCGAATGCGTAATAACTGTAAAACAGTAATATTTTAATATGTAGATAAACCTTCATTACAAATATCGTAGTATAGTCTAGACAGCGCTATTTGTTCTGGTATTCATTTGAAAATCATCATAAACTCGCACCTTAAAAATGGCGTACTTATTTTTAGATCGACCATAACTATATTTTAATAAAAATTCTAGACGGTTGTAAATACTAAAATTTGGTTTGTATTCATCGGAACCGTAGAATTAATCCAAATTTAATAACAATCGGAAGACGAAAACAGAGTTTCCTTCAAGGTTATCTTTGTTGGTTACCGTTTACAACTGTCTAGAACGTTTATAATTTTATCTTATATATAAAATTCTCGTGTCACAATGTTCGTTCCCGTACTCCTCCGAAACGGCTTGACCGACTCTCATGAAATTTTGTGAGCATAGGTCTGAGAATCAGCCAACATTTATTTTTCATACCCCTAGGTGATAAAGGTGACTCACCCCAATTTTCTTTAAATAAATCACATTAAAAATATAACAGAACAACATCTGCCGGGTCAGCTAGTAAATTTATAAAACTTACTTTCTCTAAAATTTTGAACTGCATTTACCCCGGATCTGAATAAACGTGCGGTGGAAATACTATGTTTTTCCTTTTTCCCAGTGTTAGTCCAGAACTATTCAGAAGAACTAAAGTGAGCTTCTTTCCTCTTAAAGTAAAGCAAGTAAAGACTATTCTGTCCAACACCATGACATCTACAACTTTGTGGTACATTTTTATGGTGACTCGGGGGTTACCTTAGACGTAACTTATTCCTACCAACATAAATTCATTGATGTCACTATTGCATTAAGTTTTATAAGCTTTTTATGTTTGTTTAATTTACTCGTTATAATGTGAAACTAACGCAAAATAAACGCAAAATCTTAACGCACCTTTCATGTCTATAAGTAACACATATTTCTTATTATCCACTTGTTCTTCTTTTATCCTTACAAAAGTTTTTTTCTCTAGTCTATAATCAAGTTAATAACAGTAAGTATAGAGAAACGGCGGCAGTTAAAAATAAACTGTAATCAATAAAAAACACACGACGCCAGTATCTGATTAATCGGGTCACTGTTTTATTGTCTCTTCTGTCCTGATTAAAATTACTGGCGGAACTGATTTGATAATAAATCATATGAAAGTAATAAATTATATTTTTATTAATTGAAGTAATCGCCTTTGTGGTCTATCGGTCCGGGTGTTGGACTTGACTGCATGAGGTCCTGGGTTCGAATCCCGGGTCGGCCAACAAAAAGAAAATTGGATTTTTCCAATTTTCTAATAAAAAAAAATGTTGGTCGGGATTGGCATGTGCCCGGTTGGCGATAGGCTTGCCACCTATCACATTGTGGGACTTAGTGTCTTCGGCTAGTCGTGGGTGCCTTGGTTATACCTCTGCCTACCTCTTCAGGGGTATGGGCGTGAAGATACTTTATTAATTTATTAGTGAGTTCCTACAGCAAACTAATTGATGTCATCTGCAAGTCTTTGAGAATAGTCCAGGAATCATTTGCTTTTCGTCGCGAAGAGAATGACAAAGTGAAAGATATGGATAGAAATCCAGGATGTGGATAGAAATCCATATCCTTCACTTCGTTGCTTTTGTCAGATTAACGCTGGCGTTCTGGAATGATGATGAAGATTTTCTATACTGTCCAATCAAATTCGAAAATAACAAATTTACAATGAAGTTCATAAACAAAAATTGAATTTCTTCGTTTTCCCTTCGCTTACATCATGAGATCAAAACTAAGTTGCAATGTTGGTGTTTAACAAAAGTTAGGAATTTTTAAAATCTGTTATCCAATAACGGAGATATCAAGTAACATGAAAAAAAAGAAAAGACCATAACCACCTTCTTTTTCAACAAACCACCTTCATTTTTGAAGTCAGTCAATAATTATCAGATTCGATGAATTTTTTGAAATTAAATGTTGATATCAACACACAATTCCAATTTCCAATAAAAACAGTAGTACGCAAACAAGCAAGCGGATTTCTGGATAATAAGAAATTCATGCCGCCTAGAGACACCAAAGGTGGTAATGGTGCATTGCCAAACTAAGGCCCGGGATGTTAGGCCTCGAGAAAAAGTAAGTTTACCGCCTACCTAGCCCTCCGAACCGGAACACGTCAACGGATAGCACTGTCGTAATTGCGACAGGAATAGATAAGGCGGTGGTACCAATCCGAGCGATTCAGTGCGAACTTCTATCACCCAGTCAGATGTCACGGTGTTAGTGACGGTAAGTCTGTGTTCGCCTTTTACGAACTGCCTGGCAGGAGGGCAGATGGTCTATTTTGCAAAGGAGCCCGGACCGGAGATTCAAGAGTAACCCTACAGATATCAAGTTTGAACCGAGAGTAAATTACAATAAATGCGAAATAAAATGTCTATTTTGCCGCCGCTGTCTTAAGTCATAAAATACTGTTCTCAAGCAATCATCTTTTCGTTTCTTTAATATATAGTGTGAATTACCGGGAAGCCCCAGATTTTATATTTCCACCAGATTTGTTCACAACTCTCCCCCTAAGCCCTGTTAAGTCGGTAATCCCGTTACAGAATATTGAACGATAAAACTGTGCCGCCGATACCGACGTCACGCGGTTTTACGTTAGTAATAAGTGAGTATCTTTTATATCCCCAGAGTATTAGAAGTACGACCAGGACACTCTCGGTTAGCCGAAGGTACTTCATCGCACAATGAAAAAAAACCTATCGCCAACCGAACTCTTATTCATCCCTTTCACATGAATTTTATTGGAAAGCTGAAAAATAAAACATTGTGAGTTGCCATATATGAGAAGCGAATATAAAATCTCATGTAGTGACTGTCAACATCGGAACACTAGATCACAGGGGCTATTGATTTTTTTTATAAAAAAAGGGCAGACGAACCAGTGGGCTACATTATTAGTCACCACTGCTCCTAGACATCTGAAAAAGGAAATAGCAGCAAATGTGATGCAGTCTTCTAAAAAGTTTGTTAACCTTCTTTTTACAACTCCAAGAGTGAAATGTCGGTGGAAAAACTGTGTCACAGAGGCTGTTCCAAAGTTTGCCTGTTCGTTTACAGAAGGTGCATGATAAGTGAAAATACTCCGTCACTATTGCCATCTTTTGATTTGATTGCCATTGAAATAATATTAAAGTATACGACGGGACGAAGAGTTGGCGAGCACTTGTTTCAGCCACACGTCTCAAAAAATAAATAGAAAACGACGGGGTGCGCTCTGAGAGTGCCAGCCGAAGTCAAAACTTGAATATTAACGTTGTGCATTTCTGATATTTTTGAATGATTAGGGAATAATTTTGCACGAATTGCTTTATCAGTATGAAAGTACTATAATTTATGTGGTAGAATACAATATTCATTTATTGCGCTATCTTACACAAACATGACAACAAGAACATTCGCGCAAGCGCCCTGCGCCATCTTATTCGCGCTAGCGCCCCGCGCCGTCTTACAAATTTTCGATCAGGTCACGTGTCTTAACGCGATTTCAGAAGTTTTTACCCATTCCAAAAAAAAGTGCGCAACGCCGCTAAAGAAGTTTTCACTTCAAAAATATTTATGTTAATCGGTGAAAATTGGGTTAAAATCGGCAATAAATTTCTGCCACCCCTTTAATTTTCAATAGAGACAGGCATTAATGTAATGAACAAAGATGTCTATATTTTTGAAAACGGGTGTTTAATTAATAAACTTTCTTTACAGATACTTAAATAATTAAATACAAACAGACATATAGACAGATAGGCAGAACTACAACGGCTAGCCAAAGTCACTTTAGTCCCGCAATGTAATAGGTGGCAAGCATATCGTCAACTTTTCCAATCCCGGATTATATTATTGTCATAAGAAAATTGAGAAAAAACTTCTGAAGTAAAAGAAAAACCTTCTGAAGTAGAGTCCAACACGAGAATACTAGACCAGAAAAACTACTAAGCTAAAATATATTTTATCAGTAATCATATCACCATGTTTTATTGATCTCTCTTTACATATTTAACTATCGTTATTTATCTCCTTGCTATAGACACAGTTTTACTCACATGTTTTATTAAAAACTATTTTCACAGACAAGATAGAATATAGAAGTACAAAAAACGAATTTATATCTAATAATGGTGGTAATTCTGCTATTCACAAACAAGACTGTGTTATCCTTTTCCAATAAAACAAAAATAAAATAAATGGAATATTTTAGACATGTCAGATTCCGAGTTCAATGTCTCCGACTATTAGATTAGACGTCCGCAAAAATTTTACACACAGGCCATTCTGACAGCGGTAAAAGTGTTTTGTTCCTATCCATTACTTTCGTTGAAAGAAGATAGCGGTAACTTAAAATTAGTTTACTAAGTGCGTATTAAAATTATCACCATTATATATTTTATAAATTGCAATATTCTAAGATTTAAAAAGACAGTGACGTAATAAAAAAAATAAAAAGAATTAACACAATACTAAAAACATTTAGTATCTATACTATTAACTATATTATTTACGTGATAGATAGTTAAATGCAGAGGTGAGAGTATTCAAATTACTTTAGATGTCACACGTTATTATGCAAGAACCTTTATAATTACGCTTCCACGGTTTTATTTATCAAAGTTGTTGTCGAGAAAATGTCGTTTCATATTTACTTTGCTGAAATAAACGCGTCCATAACTCTCTGCAGTTTGGAAAGTAATTATACGGTTCTGCGGATATTCATCTCTTGCTAGTTTAATTTGTTTTGCAAGACCTGATTTTAGCTTCTTAATAAAGGACCAACGATTAAATTTCTATGTTTTTTTTTTATTTTATCACTTTTCTCGGATTTGGTATAATTTACAAAAAAATGGTTTACTTATGGGAAAAGTGCTAAAATAGTTTATATACCTTGGGAGAAATGAAAGTTGGAGTTATACTGAACTTGACAGAGATACATTGTATCTTTTGTATTGTATTGTATCTTTATATTGTGAAAAAAATTCCAGAACCAATCTTTACTCTCGTTCTTCTTTCCTTTCTGACTTAAAAAACAATTGTACCCGAGATTAGATAAGTTTTCAGTTGGCGATAGATTTGGCACCTACATTGTGGGATTTAATATTTGCGGCTAATAGTAGGTGTGTCCTTGATTGTACTAAATGTATCTTTTTTTTCTTATGCTATTGGAAGGCAAACAAGCAGACGGATTTCCTGATGTTAAGAAATACACGCCGCCTAGATACAGGGATACGACCGAAAAAATAGTTTTAGGTTAAAAACTGGACTACGATGAAAGATCAGTATTTAACATATGCATTATACTTAACAAACAAACTTAAAAAGACGTACTGTAATGTGAAACTGCATTTTAACGGGGTTTTAGCTACACCTGAATGCAATGTTAGCGATTTTACTTTTAGATAATAATAAACAATTAAACGGATTTGTTTTTTTAGGAACTAAACGTAAATAATATATTGATGATAACGATAAAGGATCACAGATGGCGCACTAAAAAGTTTGAAAACAAAGTAGTTGGTCTTGAGAAATGAAGATGGCGTTCTTATCAACAAGATATTAAAATTTATTATGATCGAATTTCGACCAATGGGCGACCACTAGTTTAAATAAATTATTTAAAAGAGTCCTCCTTACTCAACAAAGCCACAGATCAAGATATGTATACTAACAGTATATTAACTATTAACGCTCCAGTCACGCACGTTTCATTAAAGTGGGCGACCCCAAGCCCAATATTAGACGGTAAAGGAGCCTCTTTGAGCCTATTATTGCTACGGGAGACATTACAGTCTTTTGGAATAATAAAAAGCCTATCCGTGTGTTCCAAGTTTGGCACGTGTGTCTATAATGGCAGGCATTGAACAAAACTTTATGACAATATCTTAAAATGACCCCTGAGTGGAAAACTTATTAAATATAGCTTTTTATGGATCAGTGGAGCATAAAAACATATTTTATTTTTATTTGCACCCTATTTCCATCATTTTGTCGTTTGAGATGGTTTGTTATGGGAAGACTTACTAACAAAACCTGGGATATTTCAAGCTCATTGCGGAAGTAAATTTAAAAGATACCCTTATCTTTAAACCGGCACAAAAAATGTTCCTGTTTCACTTATTGAATAATGTCTGGCCATCACCACAGAAAAGGTACTTGTGTAGTAAAACCTACCACTCGGTGGTAGGAGAAGATCAAGTAAAAGAAATTCAGTGGACATGTCTTTTTAACCAGTGTAGGAAGTGTAGGAACAAATTCAATCTAACCTCAAAGTAACCAAATGATATGTTTATGTGTTATGGGTGTTAGTCAATGATATTAACATGTAGAAACATTTATGTTTTTTTTATGTTTGTATATAACGTGATTGAGACAGTTCTTAGCTATATAAGAAATTTGATTGTATGATATGAAAGGCGGCTGGAGTAGGCAAGGGGTGATACCAAAACTAGATAATATCTAGTTATTAGATATTATCTAGTTTTGGTATAGTTCATATCTAACATATTGCATTAGATGTATAATATATTAACTAATAATATTATAATAAATAGATTATGATAAATTCTTACATTTATCAGGGAAATACATTTATTGGGGAAAGTAGATAGACACCATCTTCCAACAAAGAATAGATACATATTTAACTAAACACTGTCTAAAATTGATATTTAACGTGCCAGCATTTAATTGTACAATTTTAGACAGTGTTTAGTAAAACATTTGTTCAACATTACTACTACTGTTACTTAACTACTACTATTTAATTTTTTTTGTGGTAAGATATATAATTTTGACACTCCATTATTTATACCTGCTGTAAATAAAATGGTTTTTATTGGCAAACCTAGTAACAAGCAAAGGGATTTAATATTTTTTTCCGTCAGAATATGAAAAGCATTAATTCACTATCATGTCACACAGTGTCGTGTTCCGTTATGGAGGTTAAAAAAAGAAAAAAGTATCTTTACCTCCATATCCTCAAAGAGGATACCCACGACTAACTGAACACATCAAATCCCACTATGTGATAATCTTATCAGTTATCACTAACCGGGTACTTTTCCAATATCCCGGACAACGTTGTTTTTATTAGAAAATTGAAAAAAGAAACAATTTCCTCTTGGGTACCGACTCCGGGGTCGAGGCGATTCAAAATTCAAATTCAAAATTATCTTTACTTCACGTTAACCTACAAGAGGCACTTGTGACGCATCTATAGATGGTTAGGATAGCTGATAATTTTGCACACGTGACCTAAGAACCCGCCCATAACATAGCGACGCACCTTTAACATCTATGGTATCTATAAGAAACGATTATCTCTTACAATCAGGAGAGCCCCAGCTTTTTCACTATGTCATGATATAAAAGATATATAACATTAATATCATAAATATTCATAGTCAGATTTCCAATTACGTTACGAAAATTTGCGACAATATCGCTCTTTGTAAAGATATCTAGTACAATATATCAAAGGGCTGAGCTCTTAGGATCTCGTTACGTTGCCGGAAATTAATGTTTCCCCAAGACGTTCCCGTAATACATATTCCATCATATCACTACGCCAATCAATCCGTCTGTACGTGTAGTCCTTATTATACGAGCCGTCTATAAAGATATTAGTTCTCGAGTTCATTATTAAAGCCTCTTCAGACATTATATTTATTTTATATACTTTTTAACAACAAACACTTTTCCCCATAATGTTAATGCTTTACTTGTTAACAGCATATACTGACTATAACGAACAGCGTGTTTGTATGAAAAGGGTAATGAATGTGAAGGAAGCCAGACAGATTTGGGACTTGGCGTGAAGATAAATATGTATGTATGTAAGGAATAGCGTTCAGAAAATAAAGAGAAACATTACAAATTTGTAACTTTAAGATTATCGTTTAAAAACAATATTTCATTCAAAGACGTGCATGACATATTTTTTGGAACCGGTAGTCATTTAATGTTATAATTAAAAGGATCATCCTAACATGAAAAATTTTATTAGGTACTAGCTAACTAAACAGATATCATCTTATCTTAATTATAAATGAATTTAAATTTAATTTCATAAGAACTTTCTACTGGAAATAAGATTTTTTTTATGATATTGGAAGGCAAACAAGCAGACGGATTATCTGATGGTAAGAAATTCACGCCGCCTAGAGACACCAAGTGTGGCAATGGTGCGTTGCCAAGCTGAGGTCGGGATGTTAGGCCTCGAGCAAAAGTAAGTTTACCGGCTACTTTACCCTTCAAACCGGAACACGTCATGACGTTATGGCGGCAGAAATAGGTAAGGCGGTGGTACCAATCCGGGTGAGTCGCTGCGAAATTCTACCACCTAGTCAGATTTCACGATGTTAGTGACGGTAAGCCTAGGCTCGCCTTTTACGAGCTGCCTGGCAGGAAGGCAGATAGTCTATTCTGCAAAGGAGCCCAGACCAACACGGGGAAAAAGATATATTTACTTGCATTCCAAATTACCAACCGCCTTATACTTCCAAACTTTTTAAACTTCATGTCCTTATGTTTAGAGGCCTGAATTATACTAAACATGGGAGTTTTTGGAAAAGAGGGGTCCTACTTACGTCAAACAAAGAGATAATTTGAGAATTGTTTATTTATTTCGGGAGAAATATTTGAACTTCACTGGAAAGCCACAAAAACTGGAAAAAACTTGCAAGCCACAATGTGAAAGATTATGGTGCTATGAGTAAATCTTTAACTTTCCGACACATTTAGCAAATAAATAGCTTTCATTTTCTTTCTTTCATTTTATTTTACATGTATTTTTCACTATCAAAATCATACTATATATATATATATATATATATCTGTTCACCCGGTAATCTTTCTTTTCAGCCAACGTTAAAAAATTAGGGGTTCTAAATTCGACTGCATGTTTTTGTATGTATATTACTCGATTTTTTCGGCAACAACCAACCAATTTCTATCATTCGTTTTTAGAAAGGTAGGTCAATTTGTTAGATTTGCATTTACAATATTAGAGGGAACATAAGAAATTCCTTTGTTTGCATATACAGTTAATATAAATATAATTTGATAGTTACATTCCCAATTTGGCGACAAATCGGATCTGAATTTTGTTACGTTGCCGGAAATTAATGTTTCCCCAAGACGTTTCAGTAATATATATTCCATCTACTACTATCTACGCTAATCCATGTGAAAGTAATAAGCTCTCATTAGCCTCCTATAGAGATGTTCTAAAGTTAACTGTCAATTCAATTTCAGAGTGATTGACAGAAATTAGTAGTAGACAAGAGTTCAAAGAAGAAAATTCATTGAAATAAAATATTTAAATTAACTAACACCGGCACTTGAAACTTCATAACAATTACACAAATATAAATTTACATTTCCATAAATAAATATATCTGTACAAATTATGCGAATTAATCAAATCCCAAAGTAAGCAAATTATTCGCTCGTGATAAGGGTGTTAGTCAAATAAATCTCTATTTTATGATAAAACGGTTTCGCTTTTTGCAACATTTTCGCCACTTTGTAGAAAATATTTTTGAATAGCCCTCATGATGTTGTAAAAACATGCTGAGTTGACTTTTAAATTTGATTAAGATGTTATTCTTAGGCCTGGTTTACACCTTTTTACTTAATATCGCCTCTTTGGTGTGGCGGTCCGGCGTCGGACTTGACTTCTTGAGGTCCCAGTTCGGTCCTCGGGTCTGGCAATTAAAAAACTAGAAAATTTGTATTTTCATTTTTTAATTAAGATAACGTTGCCCGGGATTGGATATGTGCCCGGTTGGCGAAAGGCTTGCAACCTACCACATTGTGAGAGTTAAGTATCTTCGGCTAGTCGTGGGTGGCCTGATTATGTCTTTGCCTATCACTTCAGGGATATGGGCGTCAAGGTACTTTTCTTTTAGTTGATAAGTAGACACGTATATTCGTGTTTGAATTAAGCGTCTAAATACGTCAACATACAATTTAGCAACAAGTTACAATTCAAAGTTTGGTTGTCAACTAAAGTAGCACTTAACAGAGTAAAATATATAAGAAAATTTTCTATTTTCAGTTATAAGGGGGGTTGCTTATCATTTAACATATTTAAAAGGACAAAAGGGCAGGACGATTCTTCCGTTGCAAGAAAACGGACAAGGGATAACACTGGGAGCAAGGAACCATAAATTCCCTGAGTACATATAAAAAGGTAGGCAGAGGCACAACTAGGACACCCACGACTAGCCAAAGATTTAAGTACCTAACACAATGTGATAGGTGGCAAGCCTATCGCTAATTGGGCATATATCCAATCTCGGGCAATGTTATTTTTATAAGAAAACTAGCTGACCCGGCAGACGTTGTTCTGCTATTTTTTGTATGTGATTTTACTAAAAAAAATGATATGAGTCAACCTTATCACTTGGGGGTATAAAAAATAGATAGTAGTCAATTCTCAGATCTACTAAATATGAATATAAAATTTAGTGAAAATCGATGAAGCCGTTTCAGAGGAGTACGATAACTAACATTGTGACATGAGAATTTTATATATATACTAGCTGATTCAGCAAACGTTGTTTTGCCATATAACTAATTAAATGACGATTGATCAGTTATCGATCCGGGATAAAAAATGATTAAATTACTAAAATGACTATTAAAAAATAGGGGTTCGTGATAAAAGGGTGAAAATTTAGGGTTGTATGTACTTTTATATGGTGTGCCATAAAAAAATAAAAACAAAAAAAAATGTCTGAAAATTACAAAAAAAAATGTGGGGTGGACCACCCTTAACATTTAGGGGGATGAAAAATAGATGTTGGCCGATTCTCAGACCTACTCCATATGCTAACAAAATTTCGTGAGAATCGGTCAAGCCGTTTCGGAGGAGTTCAAGTTCGTACCCCGTGACACGAGAATTTTATATATTAGATTGAAAACCTCCTCAAGAACCTCAAGAAATCAAGTCCGAAGCCGAACCGCTAGACCACAGAGATTACAAAACTACAAGAGACAACTTTAGCCTTTAGACAACATTTTATACTATGTGCAGCGCTATCCTGTAGGCAAGGTATCGGAGTTAATGTAGAATAGGACTCTTGGTACCAGATTATGAGAGCACCAAATACAGTCATTATAGAGACAACTTTAGCCTTTAGATAACATGTTATACTATGTGCAGCGCTATACTGTAGGCAAGGTATCGGGGTTAATGTAAAATAGGACTCTTGGTACCAGATTATGAGAGCACCAAATACAGTCATTATGGAGACAACTTTAGCCTTTAGACAACATGTTATACTATGTGCAGCGCTATCCTGTAGGCAAGGTATCGGGGTTAATGTAGAATAGGACTCTTGGTACCAGATTATGAGACCACCAAATACAGTCATTATGGAGACAACTTTAGCCTTTAGACAACATGTTATACTATGTGCAGCGCTATCCTGTAGGCAAGGTATCGGGGTTAATGTAAAATAGGACTCGTGGTACCAGATTATGAGAGCACCAAATACAGTCATTATGGCGGCAGGAACAATGTTAAGCAGTGGGACCTACCCGGGTAAGTTGCAGCTCAACACTCTATCGATTATTTTTAAGTTAACCACTAACAAAGAAACATAATATAAAACAAGTATCTTCACACCCGTATCCCCGAAGAGGTCGGCAGAGGTATAACCAAGTCACGACTTGCCGAAGACTCTAAGTCTCACAATTTGATAGGTGGCAAGCCAACCAGGCACATATCTGATTCCGGGCAGCGGTGTTTTAATAAGAAAATTTAAAAAACGCATTTTATTTTCATTACCCGACCCGGGAACAAAATCTGAGCCTTAATGAAGTCAAGTCTAACGCCGGACCACCAGACCATTGAAGCGATTATCTATACTAATATTACAAACCAATTAAGCTAATACACGCTAATCTCAGGACCAGTATCCGGTTTGAAAAAATATTTCAGTGTTAGATAGCCCATTTATTGAGGACGCCTGTAAATCATCACGCTAAGAACAATATTAGCGCAGCATCAATATTCCAAATCAGGGTTTCTTTCCCTACTTTTCCATATAAATTCTTAGTGATTGGTTATGTCAAGCGAGACAAAGTTCGCGGGTCGACTAGTATATCA
Organism: Calephelis virginiensis; assembly: GCA_002245475.1. Lineage (NCBI taxonomy): Eukaryota > Metazoa > Arthropoda > Insecta > Lepidoptera > Riodinidae > Calephelis > Calephelis virginiensis. Next base: position 13,513 of record NJDC01016781.1, read on the forward strand.
TATAGGTATTATCTATAAAACATTTCACTGCAGTTAAATTTGCCCGGGAAATGATTCATTAATATTGGCCGACCTACATCCATTGGTATTCAGTCAAATGTAAAGCTAGATTCCCGGAACCAGGTCAAGAGTTTTAAGTTGAACAACCCATGTAACTTCGTGAAGAATATGCGGAGAAACCTTTTTATGTTTAGGATACAAAACTGCATTTTAATAATGGCGAAAAACACAGTGGACTGTAGACGCCAATAATAATTGACCGCCTCGTTAGTCGAGTAACACATAGACCAACTGCGAGGCTTGAGTTCGATTCCCAAAAGGGGAGGGGATTATTGTGATGAACATTTAGATGTCTGCATTTCCGTGTCTGGGTGTTTATTAAATTAATTCTAGTATCTATTTAAGTATTGCTATGTACGAGTACTAGAATCGTTGACTAACACCCATAACACAAGCATATAATTTTCTTACTTTGGGGTTAGATTCAATTTGTGTGACTTGTCCAGAGACATTTATGTATTATTTATTTATAACATTAATGGTTGGTGGCCAATTGAAGCTGAAATCTAAAGTCTCCAGGTTAAGTTTACCAAACTTCACACGGACACTGTTTTTTTTTGGCACTGGCTCTAGCATTTGCAATCAGTCAAGTTTAAGTTTGCATCAAGTTACTCGATTTATCAAAATCGAGGTTAAATTTTTCAAAATTAGCCATTTATAATTAATATCTTTAAATGTATTTACAATTTGAATTTGTTTGTAATTAATTAATAAAACTGTAATAAATATAACGAAGTGGTAATATGAATATGGAACACACAAAACATGGCTGTATTCTATATTCTAGAATGCTTGAATATTTTGTCAAATCTTTTTACACACATATTTTTTTATGATATTGGAGGGCAAATAAGCTTACGTATTTCCTGATGGTAAGAAATTCACGCCGCCTAGAGACACCAAAGGTGGTAATGGTGCATTGCCAACCGGAGGCCGGGATGTTAGGCCTCGAGCAAAAGTAAGTTTACCGGCTACCTTACCTTCCGAACCGGAACACGTGGCGGTGGTACCAATCCGGGCGAGTCGCTGCTAAACTCTACCACCTAGTTAGATGTCACGGTGTTAGTGACGGTGAGCCTGTGCTAGCTTTTTACGAGCTGCCTGGCAAGGAAGGCAGATGGTCTATTCTACAAAGAAGCCCGGACCAACACGGAAATAAACAACTTTTATTTCATTTCATAAGTCACCATAGTCAAGTCTGGGTCTTGAGTAAAGCGGCTTCCTTACACAAGCTCATTTAGTTCTATTTGGCAGCAACGTCGAAATACACGGTAAACTAATTTCTTCACGAATACTCGTGCACTATAGCTGAACAAATTGCCACAAAAAGTAAAAAAAAAACTTAAAAATCTAGAAATACATCATGTATCTAAATTTATATTATTACTTTTTAAATTGGAAGATAAACAAGTATACAGACTGCCTGATGATAAGAATTACAAAGCGGCTATAAGCGTTGATGTTGTGTTGCTTGAATTTACGGTGTTGAGCCTCTAAGTCTTCGTGAATTCACAAAATTGTATCATTTGTCTTGATCACGGTTATAGTGAGGAATAAATCAAAGCTCGCTTTAAAGAGCTGCTTTGGAGTTATAGTAGAGGAGACCGTGGGAGATCGACCTTCACCGATCTGATAACCAGACACATATTTTTTATCGAATATAATTAAAAAAAAGTATCTTCACGCCCTTATCCCCGAAGAGGTAGGCAGAGGCACAACCAGGGTACCCACGACTAGCCGAAGATACTAAGTCACACAATGTGATAGGTGGCAAGCCTATCGCCATCCGGGCACATATCCAATCCCGAGCAACATTTTTTTTTTTAGAAAATTGGAAAAACCCAATTTTCTTTTGTTGCCCGCCCCGGGATCGAACCCGGGACCTCATGCAGTCAAGTCCAACAACTGAACCGCTAGACCACAGAGGCGATATAATTTATAAAAAAATATGCCTATAATTACTTGCTCATCTGAAAGTACTCATGGCTATTTTTAATTAAATTAACTTTAATCGATTTTTTTCATCACTTCCATTCTTTTGATAACCAAATGAATTTTATTTAACTGTTAGTTTTTAACACACAGAACATGCCACAGTAACCTTGCCTACTCACTTTTGTGTATAGCTACCTGGCAAACAGATGTGAACAGATAAGTCAATATAGGTGACTCCATCGTCCTGTAACTTATCGACAGTTATATCAAATTTTAGATTATTTTATTACAAAATCAGTCATGTAGACTTGCCTGCAAAAAATCATACTTAAAGCATACATGTTTTAATAAAAAAATAGCCATGAGCACTTTCAGATGGGCAAGTAGTTGTAGGAATATTTGTTTATAAATTATATTTGATAAAAAATATGACTCATCTGGTTATCAGATCGGTGACGGTCGATCTCCCACCGGCTCTTAGACTATTACTTGTAGTATGCTGTAACATTATATTGAAACTGACAATTTAACTTTATTACAATGATATATTCTTTGATATTAAAGAAGACCTTTTAACGTAAATCAAATACCACTAAATAAAATTATTAATCACAAACCTAAGAAACAAGAATTCTCCTGCAAAATACTGCACTAAAATATTGCATCTAAACTTACATATTAAATGTGATATGTGCAACCACAACGTAAGGTTTGAATTTCCATAATTTTAAAGTAGTACACGGAAGGTAGAAAAACAAAAGAGATCGCTCGACCGACTTCGCATAAGTTCTCTTCAGGGACCCTTCACCCGGAGGTTAACGAGGCGTTAAAAGATCATGCCTAGGACATCAGCAGCGCATAGTGATTAAAACTACTGGAATTTACTCAACCGGACGTTTTAATTTACAACGCCATTTTTTATTTTATTTTTTAGTAAATAAATATACCTAGAACAATCACACGAGATGACTTAGCCCTTCCGGAATGTTTCAGCACTTATGCATTATTTTATAGAGATCTGTACACACAAAAATCTCGTGTCAATATTTCTTTTCGGTATAAACTCCGAAACTACATAACCGATTTTGAACAAATTTTGTAACTTTCTATAAGTTGGTCCAAACTAAAAGATTATCTTCTGTCCGATATCTCATTAATAAAAACTTTAACAATAGTAGTACCCTTATCTTGTTTTGAATTCTCAAGGCTGCGAACTTCCTAGTTTAAAGCGGGTGGGAAAGATCAATAAGTGTACTCAATCGAGTACCACAAGCAGTACAAGTTATCATCGAGTAACGGGTATAAAGAAGCATTAAACAAAGCGCAAACCTGGTTGGTTATAATAATTAAAACAGAATAAAACGTAAGAATGAAATGCAGAGATAGAATTTTCATAATTAATTTGTTCCAGGCAAAACTGTTTCAGTTATTTTTTATTATTATTACATAGTTTTTTTATTAAAAGTTTTCACATATTATAGTATAAGAGATTACATATTAGAGTGTATAAGTTTTTTTTGCTGACAAGCTTATAGAAATAATATATTTTTTTAAAAATTTAAATTAAAAAAAATTAATATTAAAGAAAAGAATTCATAGTAACTGAGGAGTTTGTTTGGCCGTTTCTTCTCCTGACTGGCTCGGATTGAAAACGGTAGTAGTTGTACAGTAGGATTAAAATTAATTTACCTTCAAAATTATTTGTAATAAATTATGAAGCTTAAGTAAGCTTTTTTTTAATAAATAAAATGTCTACTAAAAATATAAATAAGTTCTGTGATTTAAATATCAAAATGTAAACAAATATTTGCACACCACAATGTGGTAGAATATGTTGCATGTTTAAAAATCTTTGTAACAACTTTTTAACTCACATATTCTGCATATAAATAATTTTTCAATTTTTTCATTTTCATATTTTTTTTTACTCAAACATATTTCAAAATCGTTCAAAGAGTTGCTGAAGTTGGCAATACGATGTCAGCGATACATTTGATAATAGTTTAATATTTTTTATAGAAAAGCACTGCGATACATATCTTGTTAGTTTTTTGATTATAGAAAACCTGTCAGTACCACCACACCACCTAACTTTGAGTATTATTTTCGACACTTTTTATTGTACTCGATAAATTCGATTTTTTGACAATGTCCACCCGTCTAGTCAGGTTCCCGTTAATATTCCATCGTGTCAAATAGCGTGACGTCAAACAAAACTTAGTTCGTAAATATCGAAACTTGATTCAGATTTTATATTCATTCTACTTTTTAGTATTTTGGCATCACTCCAAATATCATGACCCTGAAGTTTTCGTAGTCAGCTGGGTTGTTAGCGATCACGCGTTTACACATTTAAGGCATTAAATGTGTTTTGTATCTCTTTAATTTAAACGGATATCATACATTTCGACATTGTTACAACAGAGAAAAAGCGCTCTCTTTGTTCTATACGAATGTTACTCAAGAAGTTTTTACAAAAAACCCATACCAATATTATAACCGCGAAAATGTGTCTGTCTGTTGCTCTTTTACGTCAAAACCACATAACCGATTTTGTTTATGTTGTATCGGAAGGCAAACAAGCAGATAGATTTCCTAATGGTAAAAAATTCACACCACCTAGAAACACCAAAAGTGGTAATGGTGCGTTGCTAACCAGAAGGCGGCATGTTAGGCGATTTTACCGGCGACCTTATTCTCCGCGCCGGTACACGTCAACGGCAAGTACTGACGTTATGGTGGCAGGAATAGTTAAGGCGGTGGTACCAATCCGGGCGAGTCGCTGCGAAACTCGACCACATTGTAACGAAATTTGATATGCATATAGACAAATCCGAGTTCAAACATAGGCTACTTTTTTTTATTGTTTCCCTATAGACTTTTACGGGGTAGAAAAGTGTGTATCGAAATCTATTATATGATGAAGAAGAAAGAAAATAAAAATGTATACTTTTCACCGATGATACTTCATATGTATTATATTTTTCCATTTCAAGCGAGTTCAATAACTCCTGATATTCAGAAATTATTATCTGCAAAACAGATACGGGATTCAAACGATATACAGCACAGTTATACCTGAAATAGAGATTGTTCTCGAACAGTTTTGTTTCAAGAATTCTAAAAAGTTTTTCATTCGCTATTGTATAAGCTGCTGCAAATTATCTGTCAGAAACTTATAAGAGATATAAAAACTCGACTATGCCAAACGTAATATTTTTAATGCTAATTCACTGAAATGAATTTGATAAAATTTTCAAACTGAATGGCTAACCTCTTTGAATTTTGTAATTCAAGCTTTTCAACAAATTTAGAATAAGATTGTTACATCGATATAATAAATTTCCGCAAAAAATATCGCTTGATTCAATAAGTAAAAAGCATTTCAAAGTTTCATTCTTCTGATTTGAATTAATTTTTTTCAGTATCTTTACGCCCATATCCCCGAAGAGGTAGGTAGAGGTACAACCAAGGCACCCACGCCTAGCGGAAGACACTAAGTCCCACAATGTGATAGGTGGCAAGCCTATCGCCAACCGGGCACATTTCCAATCCCGACCAACATTTTTTTCTTTTTAATTAGAAAATTGGGAAAAATCCAATTTTCTTTATGTTGGCCGACCCGGGATTCGAACCCAGGACCTCATGCAGTCAAGTCCAACACCCGGACCGCTAGACCACAAAGGCGAAGAAATTTTATCTGTTTATAAAATCAAAAAAAAACGTCACTTCATAAACAAATCTGAACGCATATTCAGACTACAAAGACCTTTGACATATATACGACACGGATACATATAACGAACAAAGTGTATAACGTATAACGGACATCCAATCGCCTACTACTCGCGTAGGTACTACTACCAAGAGTACCTTGTAATAAGTTACTACTTATACACCTCCCAACCCACACTTAGGTATCTCCCTTAGATATATGTTTTTTATCTATTAGTTTTGGCATCTATTGGTTTTGGTGGTACCAACCCGGGCGACTCGCCCGGGTTGGTACCACCGCCTTACCTATTGCTGCCGCCATAACGTCATGACGTGTTCTGGTTCGGAGGGTAAGTAGCCTGTAAACTTACTTTTGCTCGAAGCCTAACATCCCGGCCTCAGGTTGGCAACGCACCATTACCACCTTTGGTGTCTCTAGGCGGCGTGAATTTCTTACCATCAGGAAATCCGTCTGCTTGTTTGCCTTCCTATAACATAAAAAAAAAGAAAATATATTTAAAGATTGGTTTTTCAGGACATGCGTCTTAAGAACAAAGCACCGCCCACGGACATTACCAACACATTGCTGCTTATTCATAATCGGCATCTGAAGGATTTGTATATAAGTACGCCTTAGAAATAACAGTAATACTTCCAAAAAAAAATCGAAAGTTCTTTCAAAATAATAGTTTTTTTTATGCGAGAGACCTGGGAACAAGTCCACAGATCTCCTGATGGTAAGATACAACCGTGGCCTATAGACACCATAGATATTACAAGTGCATCGCTGGTCTGTGACCGAGAGGTGATAGACTAGTCGTGCAAGTCTACCGGCTACCCTTACCTCCAGGTTCCAGGTCGCAATATTACAAAATAATTATAGCGGCAGGAGTAGAAAAGGCGGTAGATCCCTACCCGGGCAAGTTGCTGCACAGCACTTTATAACCAGTATAGTATCAAAGAATCTTGATACTTTTACCAATTAGTTTATATATTTGATAAAAATACAAGATTTGTCTTCCTAGAGACATTGTTGTTTAGTCATCCTCATATTGGCCCAGAGCTCCTATGAAAGATAAACGCTTTGCTTTCTTACACTTCAACCCATTAAAGAATAACATCAATTTGTGTATAACTAACACAGCGACTATAATTAATTGGTAGCGTTTTGAGTAGACTCGTACGGATTCGCAGCACCGCCTTACTGATTACTGTCACTGTAACGTCCTAGTCAGTTACTATCGCATTCCAATAAGAAGCTAGCTGGTAAACTAACTTAAGCTTCCACCACCACATTGGCAACACACCTTTAACATAATTGGTGTCTATAAGCGATATCTTTATCTCATTATCAGAAACTCACGTGCATTACAATATCAACAACACAGGAAATGCGTTAATCTGTTCCTGTCCAAAGAAACTTAATTATATCCAAAATAAATTAAACAGGTGTAATTAACCAAATACGGTTATTGATAATCATAGATCGCGAGCGCTACAGAGTTGCCAATAAAAACATTTCATAGCCGTTATTAAAACAGTGGCGAAAGTAAACGCCCCGAATAATCAATACAGACCCCTTCGCAGCTCGCGCAGGTATGTCGCGCCGCCCCCCCACCTCCCTCCGCCCAACGACAAAGTATAGCTAAGAAACAGATGCTTAATAACATTAACCCTTAAGAAGTCACTATTAAAAATTTATTACAAAATACCTTACGATAGTGTGAATAGAGTAAGCAAATTTTAATAGTAGACTAATATAAAATAACTTTGTTTATATTGCTACATATATTACAAAACATTAGAAAAAATAACTCCTTTGAAAACATATATGTAATGTAGCTAAGAACCATCTCGATCACGTCAGCTTTTTAACTGAAAATTCCACGTCCAAATCGGTACATAAGTTCAATAGTTATAATTATAAAGACAGACGGCCCACACATAAACTTCAATTTATAACACCACTCCTTTTTCGTTAGGGGTTAATAGCTCAAGAAAAATAATTTTCAAAGTGATCAAACTTCAACCTATCTACGAGTAAACATTCAAACTTAGTCAATTCATTAATCGCAAAACAAACTCTCCTTCAAAAAAGCAGACATTGTTAGGAAAACTTGAACTGCTACCGTTTTCTTACTTTTACAATAAAAAGGAACAAACTATTGAGAGAATGCCTTGACGGATACGTGCTTATATAAATTTGGATAAAAGCTACCAATATCTAAGGAGTCCGAAAAGCATAGAAAAAAGCAAACCGTAAAAAAACTCAGTGAAAACAGGAATTGTATACACATACCCGAATACCAACAAGCATACACATATCCTGGTAATAAGTACACTTTTCATACAGACATTAAAGATGTTAAAGCTGCGTTGTTATACAGAGGCTAGAATTTCAAACCTCTTGCTTAAGAAAGTTTACCAGATATCCCATACTTCAAACCAGAACATAAACTTTATGTGCATTGGCGTCATACAAATCTGGTGCACTAACACACCAACTAGCTAACAGAAAATAACAACCTAAATTGCTAAATAAATCCAGCGACTTCATCACGTCATAAAATTTAACGAAAAAATACTAACTATATTCTAATGTTTGGTTGTTTATAACATATTTAGGAAATAAACCACCACAAAATCATGTAAGAAACAAAGATTATTGAACTTAAAACTACTGGAGAGTAGATTGCTATGCAGCCAACTGTAAAATGCCCAAATTGATACCTCCACCACTTTAAAGTTCGCCGTAAGATGTCTTGCCATTATCATGTTCCATACTGGAGAGTACAGTAGTCAATAGATTTGCACAAATGACCTGAACTCTTGAGCATAAATAGCATTAGTTACATTTTATGGTACACAAGTAAAAGTTGTCTTTTATAATCACGACAGCCTCTAACATTTTAGGTAAAAAAGAATAGTGACGCATCTGTGCAAATTCGGGTGAAATTTTATTGTTTGACGACAGCATCCCACCAGTCAGCGCGTTGTCTAAACCGATTGATGCAACAGAGTTCTGAGGGTAGACTGAAATTCTATTTTGTTGGAAACAAGTATTCGCCACAAACATATTGTATACATTCACTAATTATATTAATGTATTTGAAGTTCCTCTTTGGAAACTTTGTATGAATAAACCGATAGGAAGATTTGTGCTGGTCCTGAGAGCCTTTGAAGAGAATTGCCCAAATATTTTCCTATTTCCATTTCATACGAGACATGCATTCGACACCCTAATTTTTTATATTATAAGACAGCGAATAAGTTAACGGCTTTCCTAATGGTTCAAGACAACCGAGACCTATAGACACCATAGAGGTTATAGGTGAGTCGCTGTTTAGATGTAAGGCCTATTGTGCAAGCATACCAGCTACGCTACCACAACAGATCATGACAGAGTCATTATTGTAGCAGGAAAATACAGGAAGGTGTATACCTAGCCGGACAACTTGCTGCACAGCAATGGTCTACCAGCAATGGTCTTATTGGTGCTAACAAATTTAACCTACGCAAGCCTCTTACGGCTATTAGGCACCCTGTAGAGCCAGATAGTCCACTCTATTCAGCGGATCCGCACCAAAACGTAAAATAACCGTGACCAGTTAGAGAACTAAATAAATATAATAAGCGGAAATATCCGCGGGCAACATGTAGTAAAATCTGCTCTATTGCAGTTAGTTAAGAAATTGGTTAAGGGGATTATGGAAAATTACTAATAATTCATCAGACTCCAAATTCCACAACGGACAACTATTTGGACCACGTCGATCTTCAAGGGTTTACGTCAACGCCGCCTACCAACTGCGAGGTTTGGGTTCAATTTTCAACGGGAGTAGACATTTATGTGGTAAACAAGATGTCTGAGTTTCTGAGTTGAGGGATATTAAGTTTACTGTGATATTAATTTAACTATTTTTGTGTCTTAGTATCGTTGACCTATAGCACAAACATATAATTTGCTTACTTTAGGAAGATTAAACTTGTATAATTTGTCCAAGGATCACTCATAAATTATTTTTTAGAATCTTTACCTATTTAAATACCTATTGCTCTCCGAAATATAGTGTTACACCTACCCTAGTGATTAATATAATTAGAATTAATAAATTAATAATGTTGCAAAAACAGATTGTTATTATGTCATAGATTTACAATTATGTTTAAATGTTTGGACATTTGTTTTGTGATTTCAGATAAGGATCTTGGCTGTCAATAATAAATCATTTAATATTGTTAAATTTATTAAGTCTCATATCACACCGACAACCTATCTTTTGCAAAAACTTAGATAAGGAATGTCTAGTAACAAGCAAACGAAAGAAAATTTATTAAAAAATGTTTTAGAGCCCAACATCGAGATAAATAGTCTATTTTAATTCTAAAAGGAAAACTTTATGTACCGCTGTTTTGACAACCAAATTAAGCTAAGTAAAATTGCAAATAATAGACTTGCCACTTATCACGTTTTAGGACATAGTGTTTTCAGCTAGACATGGGTGATCTGGTTAAGCCTCTGCCTACCTCTCCGAGAATATGGGCGTGAAGATACTGCAAAAATATGCAATATTGGGTAAAACTCGAAAAAAGTTGGTTGGATCTTCGTTATACTTATCCATTAATTTATAAAATCATCGCCAACTCTCAGATAAAGAATCATCAAAATGGGCCTAATAATCATATAACCTCATCCTTTTTTTAGTCGGTTAAAAATATGCAAACTACTCCACTGGATATTAATTTTATATATGTTATTTCATATTGTAAACTATTCATAAAAACTACTTTAAATACAAAAATAAAAATTGCCAACAAATAAATTATGTACCTTAATTATCAGTCACCCGGGATGTTGGAAATCCTAACCATGTTAAGTGAAAGAGATTTATATCCAACAGACTTATAACAATAGCGGTTCGGGTGTTGGACTTGAATGCATGACGTCCTGGGTTCGAATCCCGGGTCGGCCAACATAAAGAAAATTGGATTTTTCCAATTTTCTAATGAATAAAAAAATGTTGGTCGGGATTGGAAATGTGCCCGGTTGGCGATAGGCTTGCCACCTATCACATTGTGGGACTTAGTGTCTTCGGCTAGTCGTGGGTGGCTTGGTTGTGCCTCTGCTTACCTCTTCGGGGATATGGGCGTGAAGATACTTTTTTTTTTAAATTATTCCATAAAAAAATGTTGAGAGTTTAGTATCGTTCCAGTAAATAATTATTTAGTTAAGTGTAATTAAGGTCACCTGTAAACAAATTTTAAAAAAAAGTTTGGCCATTAAAAATACACTCGGACCTCTTAATATTTTTTGGATTTATTTACCGTTACTAGTTGACATTTGTCTGTTTGACATTAGATGGAAAATTACATGATTTGGCGAGATGTTCCGTCACGTCCTTGTATATGTATATTATTATACTCTGGTCACGTCGGACGACTAATTGCAATAATTTAGTTTTTAGCAATTTTCATTTTCGTCATTAAATTAGTTTGTTTGAGTAATGTATTTTGGTTATTAAAATACACAACCTTCTCCCCCGAATATCGAATAATTGTAGTGATTAATACTGTATTACATCATCCATAAAATCTATTGTGATTACATAGATGAGAAATGTTAGAACCATAATTAATCATCCGAGTAAACGGAAAATCGCACAGCTGTTCGCGGATAATGGCGTCTTCAGATAAACCGATCAAACCACTGCGGAACATCTATTCCTTGCTTCGTTTAACTTTAAAGTGATTCAGCAGTTTGATAACCGATGTGGATAATGCTATTTAATCCTGATGTTAATTAGCATATAGCCGTGCCTTCACTTTTGATATTTTAAACGCTTTTTTTTAATCAAAAACATTTTCCAATGTTGGTTCTGGGTTCGCTAAAAGAATATAGGCTTATACTTTCCAAGCAACTCTTAAGGGACGAGCGTCACTACGTTTTCCAATAACATACAAATCTTGACGCCAAGTACCTTACGGGGTAGACAGAGAATAGTGTCAAATCTCATGATCCTTGCAAATCTTCTAGCTACCTCCATATTCATTAACCTTATAATACAAACACGCCAATTTCGGACTCTTCACACCACCCTCGAAGAACACCTGAGCGATTTGATCGTGGAATGTCAACCTAGGTCTTCCCGGGTACCTATACATCCATAATGTCACTGTAGGTATATCTGCTTTGTTAATCTTTCGTCTGCCATTCTTTTCACATGACCACCCCGGCGGAGCATGCCCTTTCTTATCTTAACAGCAACAATTTCTTTCAAACCCACTCTTTCTCAGATCTCACTGTTACGTATGCGATCAGCGAGCGTTACACCACAGATTTTCAAATAACACTGCGACTAAAATTAAATGACACAGTTTTGCAACAACTCTTGGCGACATAGCACCCATTATGACCATTGATAGTGGCTAACGGGCTGGTTGTGTGTATGTATTTACAGCTAAATAGCACTAAAATTAATGCTAACTAAGTTATAAGCATATTAAATAAATATAAACATGCGTGACCCGACATTCATTTGCGTTGTAATATTTTATACCCAGACTCAATATTATAAGCCCGAAAATCTTACTGTCTGTGTGTGTAATTTGATATACATATAGTTGAAAAATTAAGCTGAAACACAGGCTCTTTTTGAAGTGAAAACTTCTTCAGCGGCGTTGCGCACTTTTTTTGGAATTGGTTAAAAATAATTTAACTAGCGCCAGGACACGTGACCTGATCGAAAATTCGTAAGACGGCACGGGGCGCTTGCGCGAATAAGACGGCGCAGGGCGGTTGCGCCAATGTTCGTGTTGTCATATTTGTGTACGATAGCGCAATAAATGAATATTGTATTCTACCACATAAATGATAGTACTTTCAAACTTATAATTAAAGCAATTCGTGCAAAATTATTTCCTAACCATTCCAAAATATTAAAAATGCACAACGTTAATATTCAAGTTTTCACTTCTGCCGGCACTCCCGGAGTGCAACCCGATGTTTTTTTTTTAAAAAATCATCCTCCAACGGAAGAATAGGAAATGATGGTTTATATGAAACTATTTCAAACTGACGAAGTTGCGGGTAAACAGCTAGTTATATAATAAAGAAACAAAATCATTTTTAAATGGAACTTAATATTCAGTTACTAATTCATTTTTTAATTACCAACGTTATGTAAATTAAAATTTACGATACGGAACAGTGTCAACTTTATAATAATCTAGCACAAACATTACAATTTTCTTGTAATATAGCTGAAAACCATCCCAATCATGAGCTATAGAACAAAAAAAACAGCATTTAAATCGGTCCGTCCGTTCAAAAGTTATAATGCAACAGACAAAAACATACACACAGACACGTCAAACTTATAAAACCCTCTTTTTCTGATGGGGATTAAAAAATAGCGGAAAGCAAGGTATCAATATTTTTTAACAAATAATATAGAGCTTTCATAGACCAAATCAAAAGACTTTTTTATGTAAAACAAGTCAGAGATTTAAAATCTAATAATAATCCAAATATTTACTTGATTGAAGTTTACAACTATGTTACTGTTAAATTTAAAAGGTGAAGCTACGGGAAAAAGCTAGCAGACAATAATGGCCGAAGCTTGAAAATAAATTTCCCAACTTTAGCAATTTTCAGGGCCGTTATTGAACCACTTAAAGTCATATAAGTGTCAGTGGTGTTCTGTTATATCATCGCCTTAATGGCTACCTGCTCAGGGTTTCAAATTAATTTGTTTTTATTCACACATTCTCTTCTTTTTTGTAAAACCTTGAGTTCAATCTTGTACACATTTTCTTCTCTATTCAAATTTAAATATGTAGGTACCCGGGGAGACCAATGTTGACATTCCACGAGAGTTTTGGCGCCATAGAGAGAAAAGATGGTCGAAGTTTTTTCATAATTATTGAATTTCATGTTAATATTGAGTGAAATTAGACAATTTTGGTGACATTTTGTACAATTTTGTTCAGTGAAAGTGCACAAATGAAATAATCATGAAGAAATTAGCGTATCGTATATTTCCTCGTTGCCGCCAAAACTCACTACATGAGCTTGTGTAAAAAGGCCACCGTTTTACCCAAGAGTCTGACATGACTTACTGACGACTTATGACTGGTGACTAATTAAAATAAATTTAAATTAATATAGATTTTGATGCAAATTACTACTTGACTAATGGCTAAATATTAACGTGAATGCCAAAACCTAAAGAAAGAAAGAAAGAAGACATTCCACGATCAAATCGCTTAAGTTTTATCCTAGAGTTGTATTAAGACTATCCGAAATTAGCGTTTTTGTATGAATATCGAGGAAGCTATGCAATATGCAGATTATATTTTCCACTCAATATTTTTTGTCTCCGCAAGAGACCTGGCGTGAAGATGTGTATTTTTGTACGTAAATTTTCTTCTCGTATTTATGAGCATTGCTCATGTCGGTGGATCAATTTCCATTTTTATCTCTCACACACTTTTATTTTTATCTGACTTATGCAATTTTCCCTGAATCTCTTTCTAATGTTTGAATAATTAGTAGTATAATATTGTAATACTCGTAGCTTCAAATAGGACAAAGAACAAACAAATGGAATACTTGATGAGACAGACAACTTGTATGAATACCGTAGACGGCAATGATCCTCTGATAACCTGAGACTAAGATATGAATAGCAAGATAGAATGGCGAATACCTTATCTATATATATTAATACGTGATGACAAAACTTTGGACCCCTTTTTAAGAAAATTGCGCTGACGGAGGAGCATGAAATTTGGCACACTTATAGGTTATGTGTAGGAGAAGTGCAGAACGCTAATATTTTTCAATAATAATGCTTATAAAGTACATTAAATTAATAAATAAAACATCACCCACACTACCATGCATTTGACACAAACAATTCACAAACAAATATATTGATGTTGACGATAAAAGATCACAGATGGCGCACTAACTATTCAAGAACACAATTTAGTTGGTCTTGAGAAATGAAGATGTCGTTCTTATCAACAAGATATTAAAATTTGGATATTAAAATATTAAAATGGTCGAATTTCGACCAATGGGCGTCCACTAGTTTACCTTGAATTGGTACACGACAATGATAAACACTTTATGGCATTATGATGCCAATATTTTGTCTTTTCCATATAGATCGAACAATCAATTTTCCAGGTAACCTTTTAAAGTAGAGCATAGCCATAGCAACGCCTATCATTTCGGGAAACTGAAATTGATATCAATACTAACACTACAATAATAAAAACAATATTTTTTCAACAAAAGTTAATCTAATTTTTGAAAGCACAAAATTTAGTTTCAGTCTACAGTCGCCGGAGCCTTACGCAGTAATAACCAACTATGACCTTCAGGCTTGGTGTATAATAAGGCTGAAACTTCAGCGAAAACCCAGTCATTAATAAAATTTGACAACTAGTGAATTGTCCTTTGGTTCAATAGGGTACACTCATCTATTGTGCTTGGTCTCACATAAATGGTGCGATCACCTTCGTAATTACCATTGTCCCCTATTCAGGGCTCATACCTATCATCCGGGGACAATAGCCACACGCTATAACACTGAAGATAGTCCAGCGTGCGTTGGATAATATATCACACATAAACACGCACACGTAATATGCGTACACATAAATAGTTTTAATAGTTAAATATTCACTAGTGGAAACTTAGTTGCGAGCTCACTAAACTGATTTTAAATTAGCGATAATTTAACGAAAGTAATAGAAAGGAACTTTAGTAGTTTCATTTCGACTCGAAAAACGTTGATTAAAAACGTCACAATTTGACATAGCTGGACTAATCTCACATGTCTAAAATGTTCTGTTTCTATAGTTTTGTTTAGTTTGAAAAAGATAGCATGCGTCTAAAATAAGTTTAGTTTGTAAACAGCAGAATAGCAATACCTGTTACACCGTTTTTCACTAGAACATGAAACAGAGGCTTAATCTCTTATTTTAATTTTATAGTAAGTCTTATTAATTTTTAGCACAGATCGTAACGACCCCATCGCCCAATAGTAGAATTATCTTGTGATGGATTTGCTGGATTATTACACTAAAGCGTAAGAGGTACACTAGGTGGTAGAGTCGTGAAACATTTTGCACGAATTTTTGCCGACGACCTCAAATTCCTAAGATGGAAACTTTCTGGATGGAAAGTCACAAATATGAGAAAACTATTAAATATTTAAATGTACACGTCACTTACATTAATATTTATACTTTTAAACGGGTCAACGCATTCCATAATTGAATGTTTATAATTTGATACGGGTCAAAACATGAACCGTCCTATTAATAGACATGGACTAAAGTACTCCAAGATTCGTCGTGGTTTTAGTCATTATAACACTAAGATAAAGAATATAATATCCACTTACTTTTATTCTTACTTTAGTCTTTGTTTAACAGTGAGACGGGTGAAGTGTCTGAAAACATGTAAATTAATGTTTGAATAAATAAGCAGTTACTTATTCAAACATTAGACTATCAGCGGAGGGTCATTCATTAGAACTTATTACAATGGAAGGATATAAGCAGATAATTCAATAAGCCCGGCCCGCGCCACCGTAACTTAGACTATATTTTACATCCGAATGGTGGATGCGTGTAGTTGGACAACCTAGTCTAGGGGCCGACTACATTTTAGTTTTCTTATTATTTTTCCAATTTTCTTACATAATATTATGATATGAATTTCATATCTACATATGAAACGTACGTGGCAATGTATGTGACGTAGACAGCAGAATACCCCGTCGCATAATAATTGAAATATGTAGCAATTTAGATTACTGTAATACTTATATATATATAATACTTACTAATGTAATAATGCAAAAAAAAAACTACTTTTAATAATGAATGATCTCAGCTTGCCATCATATGTTTCATTCAAGTGTACCTGTTTTTACTTCATTTTTATCGGTATTTATTATTACTTGAAAATTAAAAAACTAAAACCGTTTCTTTTCCACCACCATTTTGTGAACTAAATTTATTAGAAATACGTATTTTTTTTACATAATTTTATATTTAAACATAACGAAGTAGCTACACGGTCATATTACCGAAAAATTACGCAGAGGTTTAACCAAGACATCAATCCCACAATCCGATAGGTGACAAATCCATCGCTAAACGGGCACACATCTAATCCACGGCAAAGTTATTTTTATTAGGAAATTGAGAAAAAACATGAATCATTAAAATATCCGTCAGGTATTTTTTACTGGTGCTTCAATGACAACTTATTTATTTACAGTGTGTTAAGGTAGATAAGGGTAATATTTTTACTGATAATAACAAACCTGTTGCGTTAACTACCCCAGACTTGGGTGTTAAACCTATTGCGTTACTGTTAATCCTATACATTAAACGACAGTAGCAGTAGTTATAGCGACACGAGTAGGCACGGCATGCCATCAAAAATGGACAAGTGGTCGCAAAACTCTTTCACCTAGTTACAGGATTAGTAAGTGACCACTACTGTAGAGTAAAACAGAAGGAGTTGTAAGTCGAATTACAATTTAACAGTCTAATTAAAATACAGATGAAATACAATTAACAAAACCTTCTCCTGTACAATGAAGAAGTTTTGTAACACAATCGCTTTGTTTACGATCGTCCCACTGGCGCCGATAGCGGAATCATTGCGAAACTTGCAGATAAATGCTTTTATAGTTTACATTTTCCATTGTCGGCCCTTGGTAGAGTTCCATTTGTACACACTTTTTATATATAGTAATTATACGTTTATCTGTATATTAATACGTGATGCCAAAACTTCGGACCCTTTTTTACGAAAATTGCGCGGACGGATGAGTATGAAATTTGGCACACTAAAAGTTTATGTACAGGAGAAGTGCACAACGTTAATATTTATCAATAATAATGTTTAGGATGTGCATTAAACCAAGAAATGAAACATTACACATATTACCATGCATTTGACACACACAAACAAATATGTTGATGATAACGATAAAAGATCACAGATGGCGCACACAAAGTTTAGAAACAAAGTGATTGGTCTTTATAAATGAAGATGGCATACTTTTCTAAAAGATATTAACATTTATTATGGTCGAATTTCAACCAATGGGCGACTACCAGCTTTGCGATGACAATATCCTTTTGTTTGTTTACCTACTTATACTTAATGTGAATTGCTAAATCTTTTTGTATGTGCGGAAGATATTATAGCCAAGAAAAATCACAGCCCTAAATTGCTACCTTCATTGAAATCTAAGCTTTACGTTTCTGATGGAAATCACGTTAATTTTTCAATTCCGTAATTCCGTAATAGCATAATTTCAGGTCTACATTCATAATACTTTACTTAAATTAATCATACAAGTAGTACCAGTGTGCATCATTATAAATAAATACAAAACTACCAAAAAACTATTGGAAAGAATCAAAATCATAAAACCCACAATATGATAGGCGATAAGCTTATCACCAACCGGGCACATATCCAATCCCGGCAACGTTCTTTTTATGATAAAGTTGAAAATACGTATTTTCTTTTTTATTTTGTCGCTACTAAACCATACAAGTAGAACGAAACACCACCACTACCAAACCGAAACCTCAACTTCCCATTGAGAAGAGCCGTCAAAAGAAACTTAGTGTGCATGTCTTTAAAATAAGCCATACTAAGTTAGACATAAGCGTATATAGGAAATAATACCAATATCATCTCTGAACATCGCATGTTATATGTCAATTACGAACAAACAGAAACACAGATACATAATTTACCTTAATGGGAACTTAAGTATAACTTTCCAAGTTTGTGAACTCTTGCTACTAATGGGCGGTATACCTAATCTTTGGAGTGCATGACTGCAGCATAAACTTCCAGATGTTGATAAATTTATTAAGATATTTTGAATTTATCAGTTTTCCCAGGCTGAGAATTATTTTCCATTTGTTTTTAAAGAAAGTTTATAAGTTAATAAAGAATTGAACCCACAATCTTAATCTTTTCTAGCTATTCTAAGGATTGGAATATAAGCAGAGGAATTCTTCGACTGTTAGCTCTAGCTTCCATTAACGTGGCAGGAAGAATAGGCATGTATATGTAGAATCGGGCACCGACATTATTTAAAAAAAAACGCAAAAGTCTCTTGATAACTTGATTATTCGAATTTAATATTATTTTCAATAATTTAACTCAATTTTAACATTGAACAAAATTGCAACATTGATAGACACTGACAGCAAAACCACTTTATAATTAAATGACGTAGTGATTAATGATTACGTAATGAGTGCATTGGCCGGCGGTCGACAAAAGAATGCCGATTCATCGGTTGGCGCCGCCTTTAGGCTGGCGGTAGGATTGGAATGACGTAATGCTGCTATCGCTCGTCACCGCTTGCCTGTGGCACGTGGTTTGCAAAACATTGACGGTGGCGCCGTCATATCTAATGGTACCAATCCGTGTTAGTCGTTAAAAATTTCTAGCAAATAACGGTAGCGGTGTTAGTGACAAATAAAGTAAAGCTAGCTTTTTACGAGTCGTTTTGTAAAATAAAAGTTTGCCTTTATTTTTCAAAATACGGACAAAAAAAATACTCTAAAATAAAAATACAGAATGTTCTCAAACAGAATCCCACAACCAAAATTATAAATACCTAGGACCGCCCCATCTCGGGGATTCCCCGGGGACGGGGAAAGCCCCATCGGCAATTTCCCTTTCCAAACTATCGTACATTAATCCCTTAAGGAGAGGTATTTTATTTGAACAATCGATCCTTACTTTACCTCAGAGGAAAACTTCTAGCTATTTACAATTTCCATAAGAGTGACTCATAGTTGAAACGCAGTACAACTATGAAAAACTTGTCGACATACCTCAATTAATAATGATAACATCCAATTATCCAAGTGAACGCAAGAATGAAGAGGATCATCTAAGAAAACGAAAATATGTGTATCTCAAGAACACTTGCCGCTTCGTGATCAAATTTAAATTTGACTATCGAAAAAAACGACAAAACTTGTTAGTTCAGTAAAAAGCTCTATGTTTTATAAATATATTCATTCATATAGACAACTTTCTTTTTTCGGCAAGTCGAAGGAAATATTATTTATGTACAATAATTTTCATGTACTCGTATCTTTTTCTGAACCGCATACGTCTTTTCTGGGTCGAAAGCGTACACTGAGAAACTTCCAACTTATATTCATTACTTATATCTGGCTATGAGATGTAATCATGGATCTCGTGCTAATATGTGGATAATTACTATCTTATCGACACTTAGCCTTATTAATATTCTTCAGCTGATACGTTTCAACCTGGTAGTAGATTTTCGAATTACATAAATTCGTCACAAAAAATCATCATATATCTGCAGGCACGGGAGTGCTCCCACCAAGGCGAGCAACCTGTAGTGCGAGGGCACTATCTAAGTACATTTGCTTTTCTTTTAGCCCTTATAATTTCTGTTGCTTGAAAGGCCTAGCTAATCAGAAACATCGATTTTCGTTTTAGTTTTTGTCACCGATATCGTTGTTTATATTAAAATTTTCATCAAAACTTCGTTAATATGCCAGTAAGTGTACCCCAGAATTCCAATTAACTTTCAGACGATCTTAGAAATCCATCTGACCTTTACCAAATCGTTTATCGAAAATTCCCCGTATTTATTTACAATCTTCAAGTTGTAATTTAAGCTGGGATTGGTTTATAATATACATCTAACCCATACCGCGGTTTTCCTTACTTTTTTTACTTTTGATTGGGTTGCCCAAATCTAGTAAACTGTCTAATTAAGAATAGTTGAATAAAAAAGTTGAATACTTATGTGCTACCAGGCTAAGATTTTGTAATATCGCGATATAGTATTTGCTCGATCTCGTGTGCTGTGCGTCGATAGCTGTAGCGTTCAATATAACTTGCTACAGTTAACAACTGGGAAACACTTTCATATGCGTCATTGCTTTAAACAATGAGTCATACATCTCAGGCTTTCAGTAAACAATTTTCAAAAGCAAAATGTTATCCACTCACTCCAATAGTACAAGTTAATATAAAGAAAGCCCATAACCATTTCTTTAAATAACACTTACCCTTTCATAGTAAACTCGGCGATATCACTTTTACAGCATAATCGGAAATTTTTCGCAAATGAGACAGTTTATTTCATATGCTTTAATTTAAGTGAAAAAATAATTTTAAACACGTTCTTTTTCAATTGGGTATTTTGTTAGAAGTATTTTTGAAAGAAGCTTATATAACATAACTTCTTGGGGCCCCGGGTTCGATCACCGGGTTGGGTAACAAAAAAATTAGACAATCTATGTTTTCAGTTTTCTAACAAAAAATAACGTTGCCGGGGATTAGATATGTGTCCGGTTGGCGACAGGCTTGACACCTATCGCATTGCTGGACTTATTGTCTTCGGTTAGTCGTGGTTGCTCTGGTTGTGTCCGTCGACCTGTCTTGACGACCACATCTCCAAAAGGGATATGGTCGTGAAGATACATACTTACATAGCATCTATAAAAGATCTCGTCATGATCTACGTTAGGAATAAATTTTGTAAGTTTAGTATGGGGTTTATTACAACTCAATATATTGCAGAGGAAGAATTTAATAACAAAATGTTCATAATCTGATACATGAAAATATGTTACATATTTTGCAAATAAATAGTTTTTATTTATTTCGAAAAAAATGAGAGCTGCTGAAATATCCGACTGACCTGCTAGGTACAAAGTTGGTATTTTTGAATAAATATTTTTTTTTCTATCAAGAAAGTATTGTTCCATGACCATCATTCATTAATGTAAAATTTTAAAATGTCATAAAATTTATGACTTTGATTAGCGGACACAGGCGGAATTGTACTTTTACAATTGACCGTCAACGGAACAATATTTAAAAAAATAATGAGTTTTAAATTTAGTTCATACACAAAAGGTTCAGCAGCTCTTAGTAGTCATGTAATAATTTAATATACATACCACTTTTAAAGATTTACAACACCTGTCTGATTGTAGATTTTGCTTGTCAGATATGTTGTAAAGACTTATCTCACCCTTTTCTCTGTTTATGACTAGGTATATAGTATAGAATATCTACATAGTATAATAATCGCCTCTGTGGCCTAGCGGTCCGGCGTCGGACTTGACTTCTTGAGGTCCTGGGTTCGATCTCCGGGTAACGCAAAAAAAATATTAGAAAATGTACATTTTCAATTTTCTAGTAAAAAATAACGTTGCCTAGGATTCGGTATGTACCCGCCACCTATCGCATTATGGGAATTAGTATCTTCGGTTTTTCCGGTTTTCCGTCTTTTTAGTCATGGGTGTTTGTTCCTGGTTGTGCCTCTGCCAAACCTATCGGGGATATAGGCGTGACGATAGTTTTATAGAAAATAAAATCGCTTTCCTCTGTCTATCGCTATGTATGCTTACATATTTACAACCACGCAACGGATTGATGCAGTTCTTTTAATAGCTAAAGTGAAAATAAACAAAATAATCGCCTGTGTGGTCTAGCGGTCCGGGTGTTGGACTTGACTGCATGAGGTCCCCGGTTCGAATCCGGGGTCGGCCAACAAAAAGAAAATTGGATTTTTCCAATTTTCTAATAAAAAAAATGTTGGTCGAGATTGGAAATGTGCCCGGTTGGCGATAGGCTTGCCACCTATCACATTGTGGGAATTAGTGTCTTCGGCTTGTCGTAGGTGCCTTGGTATACCTCTGCCTACCTCTTCGGGGATATGGGCGTGAAGATACTTTAAACAAAAGGTTTATAATATGTATAATAACATAGAAGTTTGTCCACCGGTGCGATGCCGGGACGGACTGCTATTTCGTAAATAAATAAGAAAACAAATTTGAAAATATCAAAATAAATGCTCCTATTATTTAGGACATCCATTTTAAATACGTAAAATCTTGAACACTTTCATCTCCGACTTCCCAACAGCCAATTTCCCTCATAAACAATAAACATTTCCACGCACCCCGGTAATGGGAGTTAATATCAAGGTATTTGGATCACGTATCCACGTTCAGGTGAACAGAGTCCTATGTCGTCATATTTTTGCGTCACAGCACATTTATATGATAATGCGATGGCGGCATTCGATACTGATCCTAAAGTTCCATAAATGAGTTCTCCAAAAATTCCACCCTCGTAAATCTAATTCCGTCGATATTTGCTCGGTATTCAGTCGAGTTTTATTTAAAATTCTGACAACTGCCAAATATATTTTTAGTGTTTTTGGAAGTGATTTCTTGGCGATACGAAATAAACGTCGCCTTTAGATACCTAAATCACAACATATTAACATAAAGCAGGGAAGTTTCACTCCGCCGCGTGTATCGTGTAAAACATGTTAGGTGGACAAAATTATATCAAAACTAGCTGACCCCGCAGACGTTGTTCTGCCATATTTTTAATGTGATTTATTTAAAAAAATTGGGGTGAGTCACCCTTATCACTTAGGGGTATGAAAAATAGATGTTAGCCGATTCTCAGACCTACCCAATATGCTTACCAAATTTCAGAGGAATCGGTCAAGCCGTTTCGGAGGAGTATGCAGACTAACATTGTGACACGAGAATTTTATATATAAGAAGATTATTATTGGACAAAAACGGCGCCGTTTAGATAGGTACATTTAAACGGCGTACCTCTTGAGGAGTCTTACGTCGGGGTCGATTATTTATATTATATATTTATTATACATTTATATATAACGTCGCAATTAATGTTATTAAGAACCAAAACGATTTGTGACAATCATATATGATGCCAAGTCGTGATTATTATTTAAGCATTGTGAGATTTTTAAATAAGACTGGTCGATTCGCTCAGAGCAATACGAGCCTTTGCTTCACGTCTTAACATTCAAATTATCTTGCGTTTTGTACACCAGTGCGTCATCTGTACGTTAGGACTCTTACCTATAATGTGCCTACCTATAACGGTGCGTTGTAAGCATTAAGGTTTGAGATTTTAAGTTTTTCCAGCCCTGTAATCGTTATAATTTATTATTAGTATCACCTCACCATACTAATTGAAATAAGTAAGGTGGTGGTAGAAATGCGATAAAGTGACAAGATATTACTATATTTACTATTATTATTAATATAACTATTACTACTTACTGTCTACCTATAACTTTTTATTTTGTATTGTTTTTTCTTTATCTTAGGTTAGCTGTAAGATATCTCTTGTTAGAGATAAGGTCGTCTTTTGCACAGTATTTATATTTGTATTCTCCCGCTGTTGATATCTAATATTTATCCAACAAAGTGTAAAACAAATACATAAATATTACCATCTAATAAACTACCATATACCTTAACTCAAAACATTTTAGTGCACACAATTTAATTTAACTTAACAGTAAAATAATGAGGCTCTATTATAAATAACAATAAGAATCTACCATAATCCCTTTTGTGATCTAGCTATCTGGTTACTGGATTTGACTTTATTAGTATCTTTATTAGGTCCCGTATAAAACATCATTGCCTAGGATTGGCTACGTGCCCGGTTAGCGTTAGGTTTGTCACCTGTCACATCGTGGGACTAAGTGTCTTCGGTTAGTCATGGGTGGCCTGGTTGTACCTCGGCCTGTTTTTTCTGGGATACGGGCGTAAATATGCTTTACTAGCTGCTACCTGCGGCTTCGCCCGCGTTTTCACAGAAACCCGGTGAGCGATCGGGATTAAAAATAGCCTATATGTTAATCCAGGTCACAATTTATCTGTCTT
>NJDC01016796.1:0-14771 GCA_002245475.1 Calephelis virginiensis
TTTTCTTTTTGCTATTTATACTTTTATTTTTTAAATTGGCTGACCTAATCTTATTTTAAGCGAAATTATTGATTATGTGTTATAACAACTCAATATAGATCTTTAAAATACATTCAGATTTCCGAAGCTTGACAAATATAGCCGAACCTAAAAGTACTACTGTACATTGTTAAATCCTGGCAAAAGTAGCTTCAATTTATAATTATTATAAAACATTGTGGTGGTTGTATTTAGTACTATTGTGTATTGTGAGTCATATATCAATTTAAAAAACTAAGCCATGAGTTTAAAATGTAGACACCTACTACATCAGAGAGTACTTGCAAGACTTAGAAATCAATTTTATATTTCTGTTTCAAATAACTAGCATATTTAATTTTCTGTAATACCTAATAGCTACAAATCCTTCCTAACTTAAATGGTTAGAGCATTGTCAGCGAGATATTAAAATTACCGACTCAAATCCTGTCTGCAGTAACTTTTTCCCTTTATTTTTTGTGAAAATGTTTGTAATACTACTTATCTAATATTATAAGCGTAGGAATGTTTTATTTGCCTAAAAGTCTGGTCTGTTGTGCCTCCGAGGAACAACCTATACAAAGAATCTCATAGTTGCCTATTATTACAAAAAAAAGTATCTCCACACCCATATCCCTGAAGGGTAGGCAAAGGCACAACCAGGGTACCCACGACTAGCCAAAGATACTAAGTCATACAATGTGACAGGTGGCAAGCCTATCGCCAACTGGGCACATATCCTATCCCGAGCAACATTTTTTTATTAGAAAATAGGAAAAACCTAATTTTCTTGTGTTGCCCGACCCAGGGATTCTAACCCGGACCTCATGCAGTGAAGTCCAACAACTGAACCGCTACACCAAAGAGACAAGAGGCCTATTATTACAACATTGCTTTATTAAAGTTAGGACACTGTTATTCCAGACTATAACCCTTTAAAAAGTACTAGCGTCCTGCCCGGTTTCTGACAGGTATTAAATATACATATAAACCTGCCTCTTTAATCACTTTATCTGTTAAAAAACCGCATCAAAATCTGATGCATAGTTTTAAGGATTTAAGCATATAAAGGGACAGAGAAAGCAACTTTGTTTTATATTATATAGTGATGATGTAAGAACATTATGAGCACAAGTCCCGTTTGGCTAATATGCTACTCAACATCCTCTCCTCGATGTATCATTAGCACAAAAATAAAATACACAAAACATACAATGCATTCTTTACCCTTATATACAAACTGTAAGTTATTTTAGAGTTAAATAAAAGTGATTAGGGTTAAAATATATAAATATACCTGGACAAATTACGCAAATTGATCTTACTCCAAGCAAATTATGAGTGTTAGCAAATGATACTATTACATAGAAATACTAAAACAGAAACCAATATAAATAAATAAACACACAGACCCGAAAATACAGACATCCATGTTCATGATATAAATGCGTGCACCCGTCAGGAATCGAACCTGAGACTCGCGGTTTGTAAAAAATTGGTAAAAAAGAATCAAAACTAAACTACTTTATCGTAAGCAATGTATCTATTGAAATTAAGGCACAAATACGATAGATAGACAAATCTTTGAAATTAATATAAGGTTACTCAGTTTTATGCAGTAATATCTACAAAGTACGAAATACATAAGAATTATTATACACATTATCTTTCTAACTACAAATCTGTAGCATACAAACTAAACTTTTTAATTCAAATATCGAAATTTAAACTTACCTTGGTATTACAACTGATGGACATTAATTTACAATACAACTGGCTATTTCACAACACTAAACTAAAATAAATGATGTTCTAATTGTTTTGTTTCATGTGGATAGCCTAAACTTATTAAAGTTTTGACTTAAACAAATAATTTAAAACTACATTCGCGGTTGGGTGGAGTCGATTTTAAGTTTACAAATATTTTGACGAATTAAGTTTCGAATGTTGACAGTTGACAGAACACAGTCACCACAGCATTCAGCTTGAAACGAAGCATAGATTAATCCCCAGAAAGGGGCAAATTAACTTTAAAAAAAAGCATAGATTAATATGTATATAATATAGATAACTATTATTACCTTACTCTTTGAAGCTATGCCTCCAGCCTAGTGATCAGCAAAAAGTATCGATATCGATGTAGTATCGAAATAAAAAAAATAAGTGATTACGAATAATTATTTCGTTATAAAAAAAGCGACAGGAACTTGTTAAGGTATTTCAACCCTCGACTTCAAAAAAGGGCTGTTATAAGTTTGATCTATCTGTGTTGTCTGTGTATATCTCATGTCTGTAGCAGCATAACTTTTTAACGGATTGACCGATTTCGATGCGGATATTTGTCTGAAAGCTGACGTGCTCGGATATAATAGAATAGAAAAAAGAAAGCGGTTGTCTGTAAAGACGGTTCACTGACGATAATTGAACGTGACAACGTTATAAGAACGGAGGCTGATTGTCTCTTTGTCGCTCGTTCCGCGCTCTCGCTTGCACTTCAACCCTTAAATGGCACGACTCAGAGCGAGGTGACGCCGTATGCAATGTGTGTCATGTTTCTTGATGCGTGCAGCTGGCTCCATCGAATTATAAGACGTTGTCACGTCAATAATTTTATTCACATTCACCTTACAAGAGGCACTTGTGATGACTCTATGTAATACTTAAACTACCACAGGATCGGAACGCGGCCACACACTGAGAAGTTCCACTACAATTTCATTAGTATTACGGCACACATCATTAGTAGTAAGAGATTGGTATGAGGAGATTGGTATTGGTACGAGGATGGTTTAATCATAAGCACTCTTATCCAATAGATATTCAGCAATTATATAGTTACTTTTTTTAAACAATTTCAATTTGAAACATTTTTTAAATTTATTTAATGGCAGGTCTTTCATATAATCGGGAAGTTTATTGTAAAAGCGTATACATTGGCCCATGAAAGAATGGCTAACTCTGTGGAGATGGGACTCCGTTATTTGGGGGCTAATTGAATTTATTTATTACATCATTATGTAATACCTACTGTTACATTTTATGTTTTTCATCGTCAGCCGTTAGTAAAACTTCAAATTATTCATATGATCAAGTAATGATAATATCATAGTTTATTTAATATCATAAAATAAAATAAACAAAAAATTAAAATAAAATTAGCCTTTGTTGCTGTTGAAACTTACAAACATTGACATCAATTAACTTACTATCCATTTTTGTATATAAAAGTTATTTCATTTATATCTTCTAATTCGGTTCGTTCGTTCGCGTTCGGTTCAAAAACAGCTTGTCTTTCGACATAGGCCTCTCCTAAAGATTTCCATTTCTCCCTGTCTTTTGTTACTCGGATCCATTCTGGACCAGCCACCTTTTTTATGTCATCCTCCCAGCTTTTCGTTTGTCTCCCATTGTTTCTTTTACCATCTTTTGGGTATAATTTAGGTATGACAACAGAATGACGAAAAATCATAATAATAAAATTAAACATATAAAATAAAAACCTAAATTTTTTTTAAGTGAAACAGACGGCCTCGCTGTGAGCTAGCTTGTGTGTATATATACCGACCAGTGAAACAAATATCACAAAGAACCCAGTATGAAAATCGGCGAAAATATATAATTTGTAGAATGTAACAGAGAAGTGTGATCGCAAACTTCTTTTATACGTCGCTAAAAAAGATTCACTTTATAAAGTATTCGATACTAAGTAGTATTGATACTTTTTGATACGAAACTTTATTGGTATCGATACTCTTATTTAGTATCGAATGAATATCAATAATTTCAATATTTTGCGAATCACTAGCTATGTCAATGCTGCAACTGCCAAGAGTTATATAATTAGTGACATTAACTCACAGATAAGTACATTATCTAGAGAGGAGGAGAGAAAGAGAGAGAGAGAAAGATTTGATATCTTAAAACTGACAGCAACTTAAAATAATGAGAATGAAATGAAACACGTTTATTACCATAGATTTAGTATGTACTAGATAAACAAAGTCAGTTAAAAAGCGAAACCAAAAAAATATGCGTAAGTGTGAGTAAATTGTTTATGTATGAGTTAAAGAAATGGTTGTTAAAAAGGTCACGTACGTTATCGATATCGATAAATTAACAAACTATAAGTAAATTAGCATCTTTTCTTTACCCTCATCTATTATGATATAAACAATATCAAATTTTATGTTGTATGACTATTAAGACATTGTATTCGTGAAATATTGGCTTTATGTATCACTACCATAGTGACCAATAGATGGTAGATTTGTACGCGAAGCCTGTCTTTTAGGGTCACCATCTTTGTCTTTGTCAGCCGAAACAGCAATGTTATTCATTATCATGTTCCGGTTAGTGCGTAAGGTAGCCGTTAAAATGATATAAGTGGCATTATTATCCCGTCAAACAGATAGGAAAGTACAACTTTTTATATGACTTGAGACCAGGGCTTAAAATTCCGGCATTTTTAGGAATCGGTATTAATGACCTTGAAGCAATACCGATACCAAGGCGTTACCTGTACTGTTTGTACCGGTACCAGACTTAATACCGTTACTTTTGATTTAAGGGTTCTGGTACCGGTACTGTTTAAATAATACCGGTACTAGAAAACATATTACTTATTATTTTTTCTTCAATCGAAGATATCTTTGTTCATTAATGAGAATTTAAAATAATATCGATACCTAAAAAGGAAAATTGGCAACGTCGCACTTGTATTTAAAGGGTACCTTAATTTGATACCGGTTTTTATGGGTAATAGTACCGGTACTTGTTAGATACCGGTATTGGGTCGGTACCGGTATACGAAGTACCGGTACTCACTTTCGAACCGCTATCAATGTATCGAAATGGTAGGAACCGGTAAATACCGGTACAGAACCTGTACTTTTCATACCGGTTCCAAGCCTTGCTTGAGACAGCAATCAAGCATACGACTCTCCTTGTGGTTATGGACAACCGTAGATTATTGACATTATACATCCTATAGGTGCATCGCTGTCCTGTGACTTGAATGTTCAGCGTAATGTGCAAGTCTAACTTCCCAAGCTTTCCCATCGGAACGAATGTTTTTATAATCATATTTCAACTATTTAGTTACTGCGGGTAATCTTCTCGTCAGCATTATGGTTTTCAAATAAAAATAAATTAATAGGATCACGCAGTAAAAACATAAAAATACCTTCGATTTGAAATCCTCTTCTTTTTTAATTCGGTTAAAAATGACCAAATGTGAGTGATCCAGGGAATAATTTATTAGAAATAAATAGAATATTGCAAAATTAATAGAACTCGTATGTAACGCACATAGGCACTGGACACAACTCGCTAAATAAATGAACTCACAGACGCGTCCAAAGCACTGGACGCAAGTAACGAAAACACGTAAGTATATGCGTTGGTGGCAGTGAATGCGTTAATGATTAAACTTAATAATATCAAGTATTCACAAAAAGATTACGTATAAGCGCATCTCAGTCTTAAGTAGAAATAAATGTATTTTTCGAAACACAAGTTGGTTAAACAACCAATGTTGAAATCTCTTGCTAAAGAGTATTTATACTCTTTGGTTGACATTCATCGATATTTAGGACGTCATCGCGTTGTCAAGCCCTAGCGTAAACAAACAATTTTACATAATATCTTTGCTTGTGCCGTTTAAGGGTACAAAATACTCTTATAAATAAAACAATGCAAATAAATATATTTTAAGAATCCTCTTCTGAGCAGATAAGTAGCAAAAAAACTAACAAAACGCAGTTCTAAATATTCTTATGTCAAAGTTGTATTTACCTATGAAATGTGTATTTATTAGGATTGTAACGTTTTGTAACATCACAAGCGCATACAGAACACGACATCGTAATTGCCTTTATATTTTATTCCAGTTAAATAGTAAGATTATGAAAATAATTCACAGCGATGCACTATGACAGGAACACTATGAGCTCTTACTCGCGTAAATATTGGCACATAGGTACCTGACTCTCCCTCCCTCTGTTCCTCTTAGGCAATTTGTACCTGATAAGGACTTCTCTCTACCACGCTTTGTTGATCTTGTACATTCTAAATCTATGTTTATTACCACGTGATCTAGGTATACACAAAAATACACTAAATATCAAAATAATGTCATATATTTCATTCGTTCGGTTCGGTCCATATAAATCCCTACTTAATATTATAAATGCGAAAGTAACTCTGTCTGTCTGTTTGTCTGTTACGCTTTCACGCCTAAACCAGTGAACCGATATTTATGAAATTTGGTACAGAGATAGAATAGACCCTGAGGAACAACATAGGCTACTTTTTATTGCAAAAAATAGGAGATAATGGGTAAAAAGAGGGGATGAATATTCATATGGAAATTCGACATTTTTAAAGCTGTAACAGCGAAACTTTGTATTTAAACACTTTATAAAAAACGAAAGAAAACAGCCTACTTTTTATAGCTGAAAAATGAGGGAAAATGGGTAAAAAGAGGTGATGAATGTTCATATGGAAAAACGTCATTTTTTTAAGATATAACAGCGAACCTTTGTACTAAGAAACTTTATGATAAACGAAAGAACATAGGCTAGTTTTTATAACTGAAAAATGAGGGAGAATGAGTAAAAAGAGGTGATGAATGTTCATATGGAAAATCGTCATTTTTGATGATATAACAGCGAAACTTTGTATTAAGACACTTTATGATAAACGAAAGACCATAGGCTACTTTTTATCACTAAAAGATGAGGGAGAATGGATAAAAAGAGGTGATGAATGTTCATATGGAAAATCGACTTTTTTGAAGATATAATAGTGAAACTTTGTATTTAGACACTTTATTAGGAATAAAAGAACATTATAGGCTACGTTTTATAGTGAATATTGGGGGAGAAAATTGGGATAAAAACAGGTGATGAATGTTCATATGGAAATTTGTCATTTTTGAAAATATAACAGTCAAACTTTGTATTTAGACACTTAATGAGGAACGAAAGAACATAGGCTACTTTTTACAGCGATAATTTAATCAAAAGTATACTTATCAATCATATTACAAAAGAATATAAACATGGAAATGTGCAAAACCACGTCACCGCTAAATGTGTTTAGTATAGACAAATTATGTTTATATGTTTGTTTGTTTGTTTATTTTGTTGTAAAATTATATTTGTTTGTTTGCTTGAACTTTCACTGTTAGAAAGTCCATTTATTGAAGAAGGCTATAGGCTTTACATCATCACGCTAAGATCAATAGGAGCGGAGCACCAATAATAAATGTTTTAAAATCGGGGGATTTTTTCCTATTGAGAGCGTGCGGTGCGTTAACGTTGTAAGTTTCATAAAAATCATATGTGAAAAAATTGTTCCCCTTTAAAAGTCCTAAAAAGACAGCACATTTCTATCTTTTAAGGCTAGCTCCATTATAACCTTTTTTTTATGCTAACCAAATTTGTTTCAAAATAATGCATTATTTGCGAAGGTTATTTTATAAACACGATGTTAATCCTTATCGCAAAATATACATTATTCGTCACAAGTATTAATTTAAAACAAAATTGCATTTCATATCACTCGATTTGAATGAATATCTTAGGAGATATCGCAGTTTTAAAATAACACTATCAAATAGAATATAATCACTACGTTAACACTACAGTTTAAAGACTCCGTATGGAACGGTTGTGCTTAGTGCACTACTTTCTAAATTTATTCTTTCCAGAACATCATCGTGTAATACTTTTTGGATGGTATTTAAATAAAAATAGATTAAAGTTTGAAGAAAGACGTAGGCCGTTTGTCATCTTAAAATTTCAACGGGTAGCGTTGGATAGTCAAATATTAAATAAATAGACTACGCGAGCGAAGCCGCGGGTAGCAGCTAGTAGGAATATATAAATAAGTGCAACAATATTCTATAGCAAGTTTAGTTGCCTCAATATCGTTGGAATCGACATATAACTTAACAACATCTGTTTGTCTCTTTTTAACAAATGTTGATATTATGTATGCCGAAAGAGATAATGACATTTTTGTCTATGCTCATTTTGGCGTTGATTTAAATTGACGTCATGACAGTTCTCATGCTTGCCAAGAATCCATATTTAGTGTTAAATTTTATAGTGATGTCCTATTACAATTGTCGATATTTTATTTTACGTTCCCAGAAAAGAATATATATAATATCAATCACAGTCTAGCTTCATAAGAATTCTTTCAAGTGCTCACTTTAAAGTATAGAAAGTGGTTTGAATGTTATCTGATATTATTTTGTAATGATAATTAATCTTGTAATAAATATAAAGAGTTAACTTATATAAAGAATAAACATATTTGCACGCCACAATGTAAAAAAATATGCTAGCGAAAAGTAAATAAATATTCTTTCTTTCGTTTAATTACATTTCCCAATTTAGGTGTAAGCTGATTGAGTAGCACAAAGTAAGTAAGTAAGTTCATAGCTGCAATTTCATTTGGTAGGTAAATAATAATTATTATCTACTTACCTATAATATTATCTACTTACCTATAATATTATCTACTTACCTATAACTATCAATCGTCACTAATAGATCATATATCGATATCGATACTCTAATTTTTCTGGACAGCCTTGTAATGTCAAAATGGGAGCCATATTTAGTAGCCAAGGAGTTTTGGCGCCATCGTGAATGAAGATGGTTGTAATTTTTTCACAATTATTGAATTTAGTGTAAATTATGAGTAAAATTAGTTAATTTAGGTGGGAATTAGTTTGATTTTGTTCAGTGAAAGTGCACCAATGAAATAATCATGAAGAAATTAGTGGATCGTCAATTTCCTCGCTGCCGCCTAATCTCTCAAAGTGACCTTGTCTAAAGTGACCAACGCTTTACTCAAAACCCTGACGTGACTTTGTAAATAGTGACTAATGACTGTTTAAGAATAATTATTGCGGAAGACATGTGTCTAGTAACTGTATAAGAAATAATTAATATGGAAGACGTGGCAGCATGGCCTAAAGGTCTTAGGCGGCCTCAGAAAGGAGCAAATTAACTGAACTTAGTTGCCAAGGCCAGGAGGGGCGCCATCGAGAGAAAAGATGGTCGAAGTTTTTTCATAATTATTGAATTTCGTGTTAATATTGAGTGAAATTAGTCAATTTTGGTGGCATTTTGTACAATTTTGTTCAGTGAAAGTGCAGAAATGAAATAATCATGAAGAAATTAGCGTATCGTGTATTTCCTCGTTGCCGCCAAAACTCATTACATGAGCTTGTGTAAAAAGGCCACCGTTTTACCCAAGAGCCTTACATGACTTCCTGACGACTTATGACTGATGACTAATTATAATTAATTGAAATTGATATAAAATTTGATGCTAATTTCTACTTGACTAATGGCTAAATACTAACGTGAAGGCCAAAACCTAAAGAAAGAAAAGAAGAAGGCCAGGCTTTTTTCGTAGGTATTTCATATCGATATATTTAGAGGTCAATAGGTTCGGTCTCCCGAGTGGGGTTATATAAAAGAATATATGTTTTCTCAATTTTCTAATGAAAACAACCATGCTAAGTCCCGGACGATTAGATATATGCCCGGTTGGCGACAGGCTTGCCTCACATTTTGGAACTTAGTGTCTTCAGCTAGTCGTGGATGGCCAGGGTTGTACTTCTGCCTACATCTTCAGACACGTCGGCGTAAAGATACTTTTTTCCATTTTATATATTATTTTATTTTGTGATCGGGGCCCTAAGACAGAGAAATGAAGTGCATGTTTAAACTCACTACAGCAAAAGAAAGTTGTGTATCACTTATAGCTTACACCCATATCCCCGAAGGGGTAGGCAGAGGCACAACCAGGGGGCTGATTTTGTATCTCAGTTGCCAACTAAAATGGTATCTCTGTAACCTGCTTCCTGGGGGGTGATTATGTATCTCAGTTGCAAACTCAAACTGCAAAAGTGTACATCAAATGACGTCATTTGTATTTGCTATCTCTACTGTATTTCTGTTGGTCACTGAAGACAGCAAATGTAAAACACGTTATTTGACAGCTATTTGATGTACACTTTTTCATTTTGAGTGGGCAACTGAGTTACATAATTAGCCCCTGATAAGCACACCGCTTAAATTGATTTCTCAGCAAGGTATACAAAAAATCTTTCCTGTTACAGCGCCCACGCTTTTACAATCAAATATATCTAATAATTAAAAACACATAGTTTACACTTCAGCCCAGAAACAGAGACAACTTGGACGTCTCGTAATTTACGTGCACCTATAAAAGCGTGTTTTTTTAAACTATTAATTTATTTTATACTTTTTAGTCTTTGTTAATGGCATATTTTAAACATTTATTTCAAATAGACGTATGAGCCCGTATCCTCTCCACCTCGTTAGTGCGTCTGTATTGCAATGGTGTCTTACCTGTCACCTAGAACAATCTAGCTCTTCAATCTGGAGACCACTGATTTTACCTTGGCTTGGGTGGGATCTTTAACAAGCTACTACCCCATTTTCACGTAAATATACATCTTATGCTAGTGCCTATCTTCCGGCTTCGTCAGACTTTTTTTGTAATAAATAAATATCTCTGGACAAGTTACTTACATAAATTGAATCTAACCCCAAAGTAAGCAAATTATATGCTTGTGTTATGGGTGTTAGTCAACGATTCTAATACATAGTAATACTTAATTGTGGTCAAAGTTCATTACTAGACTTTTCCAACCAGTCCAAACAGGGCTATGATACAATCATCGATCATGAAGTTCCAGTTCAAATCTTCCGGCTCCATTATCAGATCAGCGCGATAGTACCATATTATTGTATTCAGAGCTTGAAACCTAATCGTAGTCAAATTTCATTACAAGACCTTTCTAACAAGCAAACACGGCTATGATACGATATTGCATCTTTTTTTTGAATAACTAATTTGTTGCTGACCGCGAGGTTTTTACAACTTCACCGGGCTTTAGATATTGCATCATGGAATACTGTGCCTACCTTCCGGCTTTATCATCAGACCTTGAAACCTGATCATGGTCAATGTTCATTACAAGGCCTTTCTAACAAGTCCAAACACGGCTATGATACGATCATCCATCATGAAGTTCCGTATCTTCCGGCTCCACGATTAGATCGACTCGACAGTATCATATTATTGTATTGTCATCAAAATCACATACAACTGCCAACTTTCATGACGCTACGATCTTTAGAAGAAGGTTAAATTAGTTTTCTTAGATTTCATTACATACCTAGTTACCAACATACAGGTTGACCTAATAAAATCGTGTTAAAAATACAAGCTGTAGGTACATAATGTACAAACAGTAATCCTTTAGGTAGGTACATGTACTAAATCGAGTACCCACCTGCCAAATTTCGTTACGACCGGTTCAGTAAGTTCTGCGTAAAACGCGGTCGGGATAGACAGACAAAAAATCTGGAAATGCAAAACGTACTTATATTTAGTTATGCATTTCTAGTCGCCTGCATCTATTTTTAGATATCTCCAATGGACAGAATTAACTGTCCTATTTTGATTTTATTATATTGTTATGTATATGTACTTTTTCTCAATAGTGTTTATATTCCTTGTACAGATATGTACATACCACCTCGTTGGTGGAGGGGGTTCGACATCCGATGGGAGCAGCCATTTGTGTGATGAACATCTAGTTATGTTGACTAACACCCATTACACAACCATAGACTTGGCTTACTTTGGTGTTAGATTCAATTTGTGTAACTTGTCCAGGGATATATTTATCAGAAGGCCGCATCCCATCTAGCCATCTACTAGTATCCGCTGTTCTCAGTAACAGTATACCTAATTTTCTTTGAAAGTGGGAACTTGATGCCTTCTGACCTATTTACAGGTACCTATTAGTAAACTTGAGTTAAGTTGGTTATGTGGTGGGTATTTACTTATAAACATTTTTTACGGGGGGCCTATATTTTTTTATATGGGAGGAGGCAAACGAGCAAGCCCTTCACCTGATGAAAAGTGATATATGTCGTCCACAAAGTACCAACAGCTGTAATACGACGTCCTCTTAAATGCCTTGTCCTTACCAATGTTATGAAGTTCTTTATACATCCAATATTAATTATTCATCAGCTTTTGATGCTGACTGTACCAATTTTGGCAAGAGTTTAAATTATTGTAGAAATAGAGGTACTAAAATAAGAATTTCATGAAAATATTTTATCCTTACAAGTATAATATTGGGATCACAGGTGAATATAATGTTTTTGTTTCAGTGTTTTTTGAACCGACTGATAGACGAAAAGCAGTGAAGCCGTTACATAAAAACCATCAAATAGAATATGCTTCGCCGAATATTCTGGAACTAAGAGCAATGGCGAAGTTTTTAAAACCAACCCATTCAATTAGTGCATCAGGGGATATCGCAGAAATTGTTGAACTGTGTAAAATCACTTCAAAAGTAATAAAAGTTCATCTTATAACTAGAGGCAAAAAAGGAGTGATTGTTATTAAACAAAAATCCCATAATTCCAATGAATTAGAAATACAGTCATATTCTTCAGACATGATAAGGAATATCGAAAATGTATCGGGAGCTGGTGATTGTTTCGCAAGTGGGTTTATTTACGGTGTTCTTCAAGGTTTACCGGAATCTCGATGTGTTGATTATGGATTTGGAGCTGCTAAGGCTGCTCTACTTTCTAAAGGCACTGTCCCGTCAGATTTTAAGATTGTCGATTGTTTTAATCAATAATATGAACATCCCTATTTGCAGACTTTCGTAAGGAATCTTGTAACACATTTTACTAGTTAATAAAATTATGAATACTTATAAAAATATTATTTTATTAAAAAAACATACAAATGATAGTTGTCTTACGGCCAATTTCAATAACCTATCTAAGATAACAGATAGGACTACTACAGATCAGCAACTTAACAATCTATGTAAATTTTCAAATAGGTTATTAAAATTGGCTATTTTTAATAAGTAATCATCAAAAACACATCATATCTAGATAGATCATCATATAAATCTAAGGTCTTAGTGTTGCCAATTACAACAGCACTTTTGAAATAACACTGCAATAAAGGACAAAAATATAATTAAAAACTACAAAAACATAATTAAAAACTTAAGTCTGCCTATACTGATTGATATAAAAAATACTATGTTTATATATGGGTGGCACATTGTAAATATCAGATGTTAAAAAATATATAGCTGCTATATAAACAGTTAAGGCACTAAGTTTTATGTACAGGGTTACTAGTATATCAAAAGCAACCACTTTTGTTCTCCTACTTATAGATAAACGCGAAAAAAAATTTGGTTCTCCATACATTTTGTCAGAGGAAGATTTTTGTATGGTGAACCAAATTTTTTTCGTGATTTTCTAAAATTTGTTGCTTTTGATGTACTAAAACCACCCTAGAAAGGTTATACGTTAGGTACCAGTAACCCTGTATAAACAGTTAAGGCACAAAATTAAGTTTAATTTAAAAAAAACTACAAGAGTGGACGAATTTTGAATATCTGTTACATTTTTTGTGTGTTAAATAATACTCAAACTAAAGTTAAAACATAATAAAAACTTTTCATTGTTTACTTATACTTTGTTATGTGATGACAGTGATGAAGCATATACCACTTGTATTGGTAATAGACCACCATGGCCAATAGATACTGTAGATGTCATAAATGTGGTGCTGTCTTATGTCCCGAGTTTTAGGCCTAGTGGGCAAGACTTTGTTATGAACCTTTCAAAATGATTTTATCAATACATTTGTTTTAAATAAACAAATAAAATTTACAACCTCAGAAAGCAATCACTATGGTGATAATTCTTTACATTTCAACTTTGTCATGTGTTACGAACCTAAAAATTACAATTACATAATACAATACATCAATAGATGTAAAAACACTTATTTTAAGTCATTTAAATTCTAAAACTAAGATGTATAAGTCAGATCAAATTTATGTTTTGGACGGATATATAAAACTCTGCAGTAAAGAAGTACAGCCCTATTTTAATAACTGAATTAACACTAACTTACCTAAATTAATAAAAGCAAAATTTTAGTGCTGTACACAGTACAATCATTATAATAATTACTACTTAGATCTACAGTACAGAGGGAATTACACTTTTTAACAATATCCAATTAATATTTTTATAATTTATATCTTGATTTGGATATGCATTAGCCATGAACATGACTGCCTAACAAAGCAAATGTTTTCTAGGAGTTCTCCTCATCAGCCTATTTTTATTATTTTGTTTAATAACATCTTGATATGGATATGAATCAACAATCCACATAGCCATCAACATGCCTAATTAACATAATAAATGTTTTCAACAGTTTTGTTTTTTATGAAGAGTGTAATTTTGTTCTTAAAAAACGAGTGAAATATTAAAAATTTAACAAAAATTAGACCATAACCAGTACCTATTTTATCTAAATTTTAAATCGCCTCTGTGGTCTAGCGGATCAGTTGTTGGACTTGACTGCATGAGGTCCCGGGTTCGAATCCCGGGTCGGGCAACAAAAGAAAATTGGGTTTTTCCAATTTTCTAATTAAAAAAAATGTTGCTCGGGATAGGATATGTGCCCGGCTGGCGATAGGCTTGACACCTATCACATCGTGGGACATAGTATCTTCGGCTAGTCGTGGGTACCCTGGTTGTGCCTCTGCCTACATCTTCGGGGATATGGGCGTGAAGATACTATAACAAAATACAATTTATAATAAGACACTGAAAATGGCTTTTCATCAAGAC